>WAAB01009381.1:304120-327935 GCA_013389865.1 Piaya cayana
GCAGACCGTTCCATTGCCTAATGACCTTTTCCGTGAAGAATTTTTTCCTTATGTTGAGCCTGAACCTCCCCTGGTGGAACTTGAGGCCATTCCCTCTTGTCCTGTCCCCTGTCACTTGGGAGACGAGGCCAGCTCCCTCCTCTCCACAACCTCCCTTCAGGTAGTTGTAGAGAGCAATAAGGTCTCCTCTCAGCCTCCTCTTCTCCAGGCTAAACAACCCCAGCTCTCTCAGTCGCTCCTCACAAGACTTGTTCTCCAGCCCTTTTACCAGCTTCGAGGTGTGGTCTCACCAGTGCCAAGTATAGAGGGAGAATAACCTCCCTGGACCTGCTGGTCACACCATTTCTGATACAAGCCACGATGCCATTGGCCTTCTTGGCCACCTGGGCACATTGCTGGCTCATGTTCAGTTGGCTGTCAACCAACACCTGCACTGCACAGGGTTGTTGTGCCCCAAGTGCAGGACCCGGCATTTGGCCGTGTTAAATCTCATGCCATTAGACTCAGCCCAGCAGTCCAGACTGTTTAGATCTCTTTGAAGAGCCTCCCTACCCTCCAGCAGATCAGCACTTCGACCCAGCTTAGTCTGCAAACATAATAAGGGGATTCATTGCAGGAGAAGGAAATTCCTTATATATTCCTTTGACTCTTAGAGAGTTTTCTTAAACATTGGTTGAACACTGGGCAGAATAGAAGTGTTTTTAAGGCCTTATCAGCTCCACCTCTACCATACATGATAAACTGCACTATTTCATTATTATGTTACAAATAGCCCAATTACAGATACCACTTCAAATGGCACATTTGAGTCCTGCTATTTGACATCTCAGAAGTTGGAGGGGAGTTTTTTGTATAGGAATAGGTTGGGATCCTGAGAGGTCTCCAGCACTGACTCAACATCCAGAACAAAGAGACCTGCCCCGGGAGCACACCCCTGTATCCCAGAGCAAGCAGAAGGCCCATGGAAGTGTGAAATAGGCAGCAAAAGGAATCACAGGCAAAACAGGAGTATGTATGAAGGACCCTCTGGTTCCTAGCTCACCAGCCAAATAATCGGTGCCTCTCATTTAGGGTGATGAGAAGTAGTGGAGGAGATTTCACTTCTGGAAATCTGTCCTTGGGTTTCTACAGCTTTTCAATAGCCAGAGCCAAGCACATCCTTTGAATTGGAATATTTATCACTGTTGCCTGTCAGACAGGCTTGGTGGCTTGGGAGGCCTACACTCCAGAACAAATAAGAACATGATTCAGCAAAGCCCTGAAATTCCTGCTTAATTTTAGAAGTTGAATAATACTTTCAACTTGTCTGGGCTTATTAATGTAATTTTATTTCTATGCTTTACTAGGTTGTCCAGATATGGACATAATGCAGCCACAAAGCAGTGTAAAAAATAAACAAGATTTGGCACTAACATGTGAATACATTTGTATTTCACAGGACTCTTGGCTTCCATGTATTGCTCATAAGATGTCTTAGGGATAACCAAAATGGGTAAGGAAAGCAAGACTATTGTTTCAATTCATTGCATGTGTCCTCCTTTCCATGAAGGAAACATTGAAAGCCACAGGTGTGCGTAACTGAAGAAAAACATATATGGCTTTGAGAACACCATGATAATGCTGTACTCAAAGTTTCGGCGATTGCAAGGCCAAGGGGTTAGGCTGTTTTCTGGCTTTGATCTGCCCTTCAGCACAGCCACTGCCTGTCCCTCTCTAGATAAGAGACACCACCCTCTTTGAACTCTGCTCCCTACGCAGACAGGCCAAAGAGCTTCTCATACTTTCCATTGAGTCCTTTTCCATTTGTGCCTGTTGGGAGAGGTGAAGTTTGTATCTGGGCATGTGAGCGATAAGGTGAAAGACATTTTCCTAAAACAAAAGAAAAAAGAATCAACAGTGTTGCCAAGCATTGAGTGGACCACAAGGAGATGGAAATAAAACACTATTGCCTTTTGTGTCTGATGACCTGTTTCCTCCTCCCCAAAACAAGCAGAAGAGAGGGAGAAAGTCCATCTTTGCTGGCGACACTCATGAAGGACATCAGCGACTCTGGCTGGCATGGTGCCAGACAGATTTGTAGAAGTGCTCAGGACTGCAGGACTGCTGCCTGTGCCAGGCCAGCGTGGTCTGGCTTTGATGGGATCTGTCCCTGCAACAGGGATCCTTCCATCTGCCCCGATCCTCTCCCAGGGCTGCACACTCTTTAGGGAAAATTCTCCACAGATTTTCACTCAGCAACCAGGTACTGCATCTCCAGGATTTTTCTCCAGGAGGTTGTGCTTTTTTTTTGTGCCTATGACAGTCAATGTGGTAGCCTTGAGATAAAATGGGGTCTTGGCACTCTTTCCCATGCTATGCACTACAGTTTCAAGCCACCAAGGAGGTGTTGAAGTGTCTTTTATGAATATCAATGTGAATTTCAGAAGAGTGGTTTAAATATAGCCACCTGCTTTCCAGGGAGACCCTGTTGCTATATTCTCAATGCTGCAAAAGCTGCACCATATGCCCAGCATTTGCAGCCGTTTCCCAAAGACCACCAGGGACTTGCTACTCTGCATTTGGCTTTCACATGCTTCCAAAATAAAAGCTTTCTGGGCAAAAAGAGTGGAGGGACAGACCACAGTTGGCATCTTCAACATGTTCAGATGTGCTGCTTAGGTGCATTAATGTGACACGTAAGCTGGATGCAGCTTTGAGCAATCTGATTTGGAAGCAGCCCAGCTTTAAGCAGGGTCTGGACTTCCAGAGGTCCCTCATAACTTAAATAATCCTGTGATTCAGTGAGAAACTCAAGTTAGGATATAGTCATATGGATGAGGAAAATCAAGGTAATCTGAACTCCTAGAGTACCTGGATAATTCTCTGTCTTCCTGTTGTTTTCTGTGACTGTCTTACAAATCCACTCATTTATTCCATATACACACCTTGTCTTCAATGTTGATCGAATCATACTTTGACTGCAAGTGTAAATCCACTATTTCTCCCTGTTTTTAAAGCAGTGATTAAAATGCAGTTGGGCATGTGCCTAGGTAAAGCACATGAAAATCAGGCAGCCATTTTCCCCTTGTGTTAGGTATGTAAAGCTTTTCAATTGAGTAAGACCTTTTATGTTTAGGGTAAGCAAATATACCTCAAACTTGGGGAGTGTCCAATTCTTAGTGATCATTAAGTGATGGTTTATTTCACCAAGGCATAAATTACTGTGCCTTCAGGTCAAAGCTAATAGAAAAAATGCTAATGAATGCTGGTCAGAAATTTTCCAGTGGAACATTTTTCATCAGAAACTATCCTCATTGCTCAGTCAAAACGTCTCAGAAGAATGTGTTGATTTTGCTGAATCTCCAATACCACATGGTGGGCTGAGGCAGACTGCGAGCAGGGAAAGAGGGAATCCACCAAAATCCTCTTGCTGATTCCCTACTAATTGATCTATCGCTCTGCAAACCTCATGGCAGTGCTAGGGACTGGAGTTTGGGGCAACCAGCCATGCAGGCAATATGCTGGAGGCTGAGTCCTGAAAATTCCTTGTTCCTGGGTGGGAGCAGTAAATACAGAAGCCAGGGAGCCAGCTTCATCTCCCCAGCTTCCTTTCACTGGACACCAGCCTGGGAATGTGCATGCAAAATAGCTTATCAGCTTTCCCAAATGAGATACTTCAGTCAGTTAAACTCTTCTCCTTAGCTTCCAAAAGGAGAGACTTGAATATTGTTCTGGGATTTCAGCAGGAAGAGGAGGAGGAGCTGGTACTAGCTATGTTCTTTTGGGCTTGGGTTTCTACATGTGTAGCTTCTCTATCCCTGACAAGTGAAATCCACGTGCAGTGCTTTTTTAAATCTCACACTTCCCTGCCTTCTCACAGAGTTGCCTCTGAGACTGCAGAGATGAAGATCATAGCAGCCTGGTCCCTGTGATATTCCTATATTCAGGAACAGCCACATGGGCTCCAGTTTGCATGTAATTTGAGATGCTTGAGGGCTCTATGGCTGGACTGGAACTGAAAATCCCAGGAACACTGGGCTTCTATGGAGATGATTGGATGAATCTGCTGGTATCAGCTCACCTTAACATGCACTGCAGGATTTGGAGATTGCATGTGCTGTCAGCAGCATGCTTAGATGATGCATGCATCATGTGTGTTTCTCCTGGCTCTGCTTATGCCTGCTAACCCCTTTGCTCCACTCCTGCTGAAACCATCCTAGTTCTTCAGACCTCCACACTTCCCTCCTGCAAAGAACACTCCTGGAGCCAAGTATCCATAGGAGTGGTGGACATGATACTTCCCTTAGCTAGTACCACGTCTTCAGATCCTAGAGCTGGCAGAAAACAGCTCTAACAGCAATCAGAACAGAGCTAAGGATACCCTGAATTGCCAAGCATTAGTATTTGATGCATTTCAATATTTAAAGAGCTTGATAAGATAATTTAAGAAATACTGTCACTTTTTAAATTGTTTGTAGACAATTTACAGTGGAGTAAATCTACTTGGAATGAACAATATTTTGACTAGGGCTCAGACTGCCCACATTTATTTAAAACATTAGAGAGATGACAATTTTGAAATTCTCTGCTAGAAACCTCAGGCCTCAGCAGGCCAGATTTCCAACCAGCAAGCAAGTACAGTATCCAAGTGGTGCCTTAACACTGGTTGCAGTTTTGTTGAAGGAAAGTTTGCCTTTGGAGGTAAAGTAAAAGAGACAGTTTCCCTGAAAGTCTTGTTTTCAGTGAAAATACTTGGGTTGTCATCTAAAACTTGAAAACTACAGCTGGAAAAAAATGAACTGCTGTTTTCTAAGAAAGAAGAAAAAAACCTTGCTGCCTTTTTTTCTTAATTTATTAGTTTTCCTGGAATAATCCTGGTGTGAGTGGCTGCGGTAATTTACCCCTGATCAGAATCAGACCCAATACTGATAGCACTGCCACATGCTTGATAAAAGCCATATGGAACTGCACAGGGTTCACTATGGCAGTCACATCTCTCATACATGTCACATAATGGCCATGTGCTTGAACAAGAGATCATGGATGTGATGGCACTATTCATGCAACATTAATATGAGCTGCTTTCTATAACACACTATGCTTCAAACATGCTCAATGCACCACAGAAACTATGTGAGGAAAGCCAAAAAGCCTCTGTACAGTAGCACTAACCGAGTCAAACAGTCTGTAAAGGACAGCACAATTGGTTAGCAGTGAGGGAACATTCTGCATAAAACATGTCCTTCGTTTCTGATTTTCCAGTCCTGACCATCAACGGACATCTGCAAACATGCCATCAAAAGACAAGCCCAGGAGCAAAAATTCATACCTACAATGGGCCCTGGAGAACAAGCGGTGCTGGTTTCACAGTGCATAAGAATTCTCTACAGCTGCCCTTCTGTAGTTCAGACAGAATCATCCCTTTTTCTTCCCTGACCACCAAATTGTATGAATCCAGGTAAGTAAATACAATCATTCTCAATCTGCACTTGATGCAGAGGTGGAAAGTGGAAAGTTCAACTTTATGTGGCTTTCCTTGTTGCATTGCTAGCTTAGTCCAAATCACTGCCTCTGCCTACAAACCATGCCTTGGTTATAGCCTCAGGTCTTCGCCAGGCCTGCAATCTGTTAGCTTCACACAACCAGCACACAAGGTTAGTGCAGTGAGAGGATTACTCTGTGGTGGTTCTGACTGTTTCCTACGGAAACCAACCTATTACTCAACAGAGGCCTGGGCCAGGTGCTTTAGCAACTGGAAGCTTGGTTTACAAGTAGAAGCTGGGTCTCATTTGGCTTTTCTCTGTTCTGGTTCATTCCTGTGCAAACCAGAAATGACAACTTTTTGTTTCCACTGCTGTGTTTCTTTGGATGTAGGGGTGAATTTGTCTGTTACTGGACGTATGGAGGGACCTGGAATAGCAAGGTCTTATTCTGCTGAGTTTCTAGGTATGGGTATAGTACAGCTAGGAAAACCGATTTTTTTCATCAGTGAAGCAGGTGGAACATGCAACAAATGCTATGGCAAAAACTGAATCTGTCCCAGAGAATATACGCAGAATATGACGGAAGTGTAGCAATGCAACTGTTGAATGCTTTATGAAGGGGAGGGAGTTGTGCGCTTCCAATCATGGCAAACCATCCAGGAACAGACATCCAAGGACAGGTTTTGTTTACCCATAACTGAATGTCACTATCACAGGTCTGTCAGTCATTCTGCAGCCAGGGGAGATTTTGGAGCCCTGAATGGTCAAATCTTGCAAATTTCAGAAATTTCTTTGTTGCATGCTTTGCTTATGGACTTTGTCCTCAATAGACAGGATATTCCATCTTTTGATTTCTTTCCCTGTCACATAACCATGACCAGGTTCCCCAGGCCAGAGAAGCTGCCAGGATAAAAGTGATGTGTTACCTGAAGAAAGCTTGATCACAGAATTTTTCCTGAACGTGTCTGGGTATCCCAGAAGAAATTTTTAGCCGTCTGGGATTAGGAAGTTTTCCATCCTGTGGGAGGAGGATGTGGTTCAGGGGCTCCCTTGCTTCTGCAGTCATGTCGGAGTGATGGGATTTTGACAACATTTCTCCAGAGCGTTTTCATTTCTGCTCATCAGCTTGTTGGTGTGAAAACATTAATCAGCACTTCTGTGGAAACAGTGCTTTTGGAGACAAACATTGTAATCAGGATGAAGAGATACTGATGAGTATTGCTAAAATTAGGGAGTCTGAATTCAGCAAAATTACTTACACTGGGCAAGTGTACTTTGATAGCCACTGTTATCTACCAACTCCATGCTAGCTTGACAAAGCCAGGCATACTTGCAGTCAGAGGCAGTGGAAAGTCTGTGCAGCCCCTGTAAAGATGTTCCTCATGCCCCACATTTTCCTAGTGATACTTTCTTCAGTGTGTCAGCATTTCTCTCTTATGCTGTCATCTGCACAGACACTTGCAGTGAGCAGCTTTGCCTCTCAGAAGGAAGACAGTCCAGAAACAAAAACCAAGCCCATGAGTGTGCTGGAAGAACTGGCAGCTGCCCACTGCTTGCTTATTCCAGATCCTGCTGCCTGTTGAAGAGATTTCTCTCTGCTGTTGCCAACCTCATCCGGTCCATAGATATACTAGGACTCTCCCTGACAGTGTTCAGCTTGCAGTGTAGGGAGAGAAGTCTTGGGGTGATACCCAAATACCCTTGAGACAAGATGTGCATACGCTCCATTAACCTTGCTATCTGATCTCTTGCCACCACCAGGGATGCATACCATTAACTCCTTGGTGAAGGACAAGCTTTTCCTAAGGCAGCCTGAGCTCTGGTAGAGTCTCAGAGCCTGCACCTCTGCATTCCTGGTGTTCCAGTGTTTCTCAGCTCTTTGCAGGCACAAGTGTCTCACTAGAGAAAAGCAGCCATGTTGGCCATGGCATACGGTCCTCCTCCTTATCCCCTTGAACTTTCTGACACACCCACTGCTCTAATGCTCCTTCACCACATGTCTCAGCAGCCTCATGCCTCACTCCATTCAAGGACGTGCACCAGTAGGAGACAACCTCCCAGCCTGTCTGCCACATGGCAAGAAACTGTGAGGGGTTACGGGGCAAGGTACTTGTGCTGCAAATGCAGGTGCTGATGCAGTGTGGAGGAAATGGGCACCCATCTCGCATGCAAGTCTGCTGGCGCATACAGATCACGGCTGCAGCCTGAAGGGTTCTCCAGATGAGCTCTTATTCCAGTGTCCCACCCTCCCTTCCCCGGATACTTGTTTCCACCAATGGAGGTTATGGTAAATAATAGAAACTCTTTGTAACAATTAGTTTTTGGTTTTGAAATGGCCCTCCACACCTTCCAAGAGGGTTCGTCTCTTCAGAGCTGTTTTAGATTATTTTTTGTTGTTTGGGTTTTGACCTTGTTTTTGTGCTGTGCTCTGAAAAAGCCTGGTTTGGCCAGGAAAAACCTGACTAGCAGAGATCATTTTGCTGATATCCCTGCTCTCTAATGGCAAAGCAGTTGCAGTTTGATGATAGTCTCCCTGCTTGCCCACTCCCTATGATTATCCCTAGTTAATAGTGCTTCTGTGCCACAACCTGCTTCATGTCATCTCCTGACTAGGAGGAGATTAAGTAGCACAAGCAGCTGAGGTTGCATGGATGTGTGCCAAAGAGTGAAAATGGAAAGTATTAGTTTTTATGGTTTATTAAGCACAGTGAAGTACTGAGGCCTGTCTAGAGAAGCTAGAACAGCTGGCTTTTTGATAACTTTAGTCATTTGAAAGCCATTTTTTTTGCAGAGTTCAGTGGCCCGTTTTAATTTTTGATGGTCTGTTGGGTAGAGGCCATTGGCTGCTCTGTTGTATAGCATCAGGGGACTGGTCCAGGTGGACTCCTGACCATCTGGTAGGAAGACACCTGTAGTGTCTTTAGTCCAGTAAGTGCCTTTAGCAAGGATTTGGACCACATATACAAAGTGCATGTGATTCCTGAATCTATCCATTTCTAGCATTTATGGCTACTTGTACAGCATAAAACTGCAGCAGGTCCAGTTACATCCCATTATAAGATGTATCTGATGGTCATCCATCATTCAGGGAGACCTCCTGATCCAGTGTCACGTAGGCAGATAGGGTTAGATGGTAGGTACCAAGAAGCCTCAGTGGTGCCCAGCATGTTTATGACCATTGGTTTGTCCTTCTGGAAATCTAAATGAACACATTGTGCATTTTCTTCTACAGCACAAGGTTTACCATTTCAGATGACAAGATGTGATATCTTCAGACACAGATTTAGCAAGACAATAAACAAATCTGCATAAACACCTACACTTTTTGCAGTGAAATTATGCTTTAGCTAAACTCTAGTCTTAGCTTAAAGTGTAGCAAGGCCTTCTGGATAAAACTTTTCTTTTCCAGTCCATACAGACATTTTTAGTGGTCTAACCTCTTAAGGTTGCCAGAAGTGTAAGGATTCTTGTCCAGAAACACTGAAAAAAATTATGTCTGTTCTTCCAATTGATATGTAAGCAGCAATAGTTTCTTAATAATTTCATCTCCATTGCAGAGCTAAACTGCTATGTGATCCTCCTAAAGCTTCCTGTCTGCCTGGAAATGAGTCAATTGGTGCCATGACAGGCATGGGAGCAGCCGGTGTGATATAGGCATCAGCTGGAGTGTCTCTATAGAACTAACATATATTCTTCCATGCAGCCATTTCATTTGCTGTTCCCTTGCTAACTTTTATAGTACGGGTTTTTTTACCCTCTCAAATAAGAACTTTTACTTTTGAGGGTTTTAATTTTTTTCCTTATCTGTGGGGGTAGGAAAGGGCAGGTGCTAGGAGACAGAAGCTTTCATTGATGAAACTATTAGATTTATCATGTCCTACCTAAGAAGGAAATTGAAATAAAGACACAAGTAACAAGCAGTGCTCTGAAAGATCTTAATGATTGGCAGGTTGTTAAATTTACTATCTGGTAAAAAGGGAGGCAAATTAGATGGTGTTACTTTAAGCTGGTGAATAAATCGCTAAAGATGGCAGAGTCCTCAGTTTAACTTAGAAATGCTCTGCAAATTTACTGATGGCACTGGGTGTTGCAGGGGATTAGATCTACCAGGAACTTCAGTAAGACATCATAATGAAGAACAGAATTATTTGGGACATGGCAATAAGAAGTGGACTTTGGATGAAGCTAGAAGGAAAGTGTATTAATAAATGTTTTAACAGGTAGAGGAGGAATAATAGTTTATTTTCTCCATGAGGAGAACTCATCTGTGGAACCTTCTGCATGTCTTTGAAAGGATTCTGGGAGAAGGTGACCAAGCTTGCTTCCAGACTTATTCTAGATGGTTCAAACTGACTGAGGAGCTGCAGAATGATCTTGCAAATAAAATTAACTTTATTTAATTGCAAAACAATGTCTGTGCATGGCTGGAAGCTTCAATATCTTGTGTGCTGTTTGTTTCTGAATTATCATGTAACATTTACAAAAGAGGACCCGACAGCTTGTGAGACATTTTATATAGCACTCTGAAAACATCAATTCACAGCTCGGCATGGTCAAAAAGGCAAATGGGATTGGAGTAATTATTAGGAAATATATCCACAGAAAAAAACACCAATATTATCCTACTGTATAAACCCTACCTGTGCCTCAGACTTGCACATCTCATGAAGCTTTGTGCACGCTGCCTCAAAGAATATCATGATAGCAATGAAGTGACAGAAAGAAGGGATCTGGGATCCAAGGTGTGGGTGAATGCTCTTTAAGGAGAGTTTAAATATGACTGGAAAGACAACAATTGAAAAGGCTATGGTTTCTGAATAAGAGTGAGAGCAGGGAAAGAGTAGATGCTGCTTCTCATAACTGAAAAATGTTCAAGGGTTTTTTTTTTAAAAAACAGTATTAAAACAGGCTGAAGGTAGGCTCCTTTTGTATGGATCTTTTGTTGCATAACGAAGCTGTGGAGCTTCCTGCCAGAATATGCTGAACAGACTAACTATCTAAGTGAGAGGAAGTTTTTTTAAAAAGACAACCAAATATTCCAGAGTTGATCTGTCAAATATTGTTTAACACAATAATAGCTAATACAGCCTACACTGCAGGCTAAGATGATGGACAAATATGGCAAGGAAGAAGTGTTCATGTGGTGTCACACAAAGTGCAGACAGATATATAATGAAAGAATAACTTTTTTTTCTGTGTATATTTTCCCTCTGGCCATTGAATTTTCAAGCTATTCAGAGAAGAGCTGTGTCACTGTATGAATTTACAGAAATAAGTATGTAGAACCCTGTTTTTGGTTGGACTCTTCTTTTTAATTCCTCCAAAGCGTAATGACAATATAGCACAAAAGGACAAGTGAGAGTCAGATATTTGCATTGTATTTGAGGCAATAAAGTATGTTATTATTATAAAATTTTACATGACCTCAAGAGCCCAAGTACAAAGTGTCTTGCAGTCAGCATTTTCCATGTGTCCCTAAATGACTTGGAGTAAGTCTGTGAAATGTGATTTTAACAGTTTCAGCACTTGTCCTGAAAAATGGTGGCATTTTTATGGCGTGGGATCCCATTACATGTATTTTTGCCTGAATATGGTATCTTCTGGAGTGAAAGCACTTTGCACATTGCTTTCATTGCTAGAGTGAAAGTGTGAAAATTTCTTTTTATTTCTACCACATGGTAATCCTGTTTTGGCTGTTGCAGCCCTTGCAAATAGCTCTCTCCATGGGATGTGTTACTCAGAAATGATCCATACTATTGTTGAGGTTCAGGAAGTAAGTGCTTTGATCTGTTTTATGAAATGCTTCACTAGCAAAGCAAACCTGGTGAGCATTTGCTGCCGACAATTTGATGGAAAGGAGAAAAAACTTTGCTCTTTTATTTTTTCCCTTTGCCTGATATGGAAAATTTTACCTCTTGTTTATTTAATAGTCTTCAACTTGAGAAGTTTTAAATGTTGTTATTCCTCAGTACAAGCTAAACTCCCATGGCTCAGCATCAGTTGAATATGTTGGAGATGCCTCCCAGACTGTCCCTGCTCTTTGTGGTGGATGCTAGATAAACCAGGAGTTCATAAAGAGATCAAATGAGTTATTTAAATGTTTAAAGAGGAAACTGGGAGAGGATGAAGCTGGCTGGTGAGCTCAGAAATGAACCACCAAGAAATTGCTGTATCACTCAGTGTACAGCACTAACTCTTTCAAGGGTCAAGTTTTCAACTGTGGACTCCGGTAACTTCTCTGGTCTGGGACACACCAAGTTTGGAGTAGGACTTTCAAAATATGGAGACGTGTACCTCTGAGAGAAGAAACTGCCCTTTTGATCCCTTGGATGGGCAGCTGTAGAAAGCCGATTCCTTAGTGCTTCCTACTGAAGATTGTCCCTGACAGCTTGTTTAAGGAATTTGGTCTCAGTTTCTCCAGGCTACGTGTCATCTTCTGGATGCATGATCATATTTATTGGTCTCTGCAGAGCACAGTGTTGCTTTGTAAGGGCAGAGTTCAGCCCTGTTTCTGGACAGACAACGGAGGTGGCTTGTCCAAGCTTGGCCTGGCAATGAACTGCTCCTTGAGGCAGGCAGGGCAGTTTGGCAGCTTCATTGCCATTCACAGTCACTTGTCCCATGTCTGTAGTCACTTACTCCATTTCTGGCTTTTATAAGCGGGGCTGCTGTGAAGACAATCAGCCCAGGCCCCAGAATGTGGAAGGCAATCCCAGTAAGGGTAGAAGATGTCGGGACTTGATTCTCTGAGAAAAAGAAAGACGAGGACTGCTTGGGATAAGTCAGCTGGTGCACTGGGTCTTTACTTACTGTCTTCTTTCCTCCTGTGTGTTGTGTACCGGCTAATGAGAAATAAATCCGTAACTAACATACATACGGCTGTGGCTGATTAGGGTGGCAGGTAGCATGTCTTGTTACTGAATGTGAGCATGGCATTGGTAGTAGGGGCAACAAAGTCCTGACAGAACCCCTGAGAAAAGTAGACTGTACTTCCAAAGGTGAGGAGACCGAGAGGGACGGGACAAGGAAAGGCTTTTGAGTGGAAAGCAAAGGAAGGCTCTGGCTTTGGGGCAAAGGCAAAAGAGACAGAGAGAGTGAGAGCAGGGAAAAGAGTGAATGTGTAGATGAAGAGATTAGGTTACCCAGGCTGGTTGGCAGAGAGGCTGGGTTGCTTTGAGAAGAGAGATTGAATCAAAGTATCTTAAAGAGAGATCAAATAAGAGGAGACAAGCCATGTGGAGGTGAAAGCAGGTGAGCATGTGTCTCCAAACATTTTTTTTTTGGCTTAGTGTAAACCTGAAAGGGAATCCTTGTTTCCTTTTCTAGAGCTGAATCTTTATTATAGCTTCCATTTGATAAATAATAATATCACCTTAGTTAGTAGCGTTGTGGTGAAAACAGATACATTTCATAGAATCATAGAATCACCAGGTTGGATCATTGAGTCCAGCCATTCTTATCAAACATTAAACCATGCCCCTCAGTGCCTCGTCCACCTGTGCCTTAAACACCTCCAGGGAACGTGACTCAACCACCTCCCTGGGCAGCCTGTGACCATTTGTATGGTCAAGGACTGTAATGACTCTAGAGCTGGGAGAAACGAGCAAATTTGCCTGCAATGTAGGCTTTGTGCTGTGTGATAAGTAACACCACAATCGTAGACAATGCCGAATACTGAATTTTAAAACATATCAGAGACTGGTCTGAACAAGACAAAAATCCTGTGGACAAAATAAATATATTATTATTTCTTTTTAATTTAAAAAACCCTCCAAAATATCAAATAAACACAGGAGGGAGTGACTTAGTGATGAATGGACTTGTAGTTTAATTTTGTGAGACTTTTTTAGTTGTACTTTGAACTACATAGCGATGAACAGACTTGCAAATTCATTTCTGGAGGCTTTTTAATTTGTTTTTTAAACAGGGAGAGACGCCTGGAGTTATAGCACCTCTTTTCATAAGCTGTACAATAAATTTAGCTTAAAATATGCTCTCGATACTAGAAAGGTTACGCGCTTTTAGAGTGTCTAAATACTTCTTCATAGTACCATAATTTATTATCAAGTCTTGTGCCTGGAGACAGAGAAACAAATTGTGCTTTTTCTGCTTTTCTGTAGATTGAGTCTGATTTTGTCTGGTAGCTGCTCCATATAGCTTACTACTTTTGCAACATTTCCCATATTACTTTCCTTGCTTTTCGGACATATATTCCTTATGAAAGCTGTCAATTCCTCTTACTATCATCTGTGAACAGATCTGGCAAACATGTTTATGCACTGGATCAGATGCCAGTCTTTCACAGCAAAATGAAATTAAAGTTACCACAGCTGGTGTCTAAATATACTGACACTGCATTCCCTTGGGAACAAACTGATTTATTCAGTCTGTGCAGAGCCTTGTGAAGCAGAGAGCTGACCCTAGGTCAGGAAAAGACAAGGCAAGACTGAAGCATGGTGCTATGAGGTAGGTAGAAAAGACACTTTAACCAAGAGCCCAATCTCAATGGCACACAGGAGAGGATTTCTCAGTTCCCCTTCAGAGTTAACGCATGTAAAGTGTTTACTCCCAGATATATTTGGATTTTAGACTACTGTTATGCTTTGTTAATGTTCTTTCTAGCACTGAATTGTGAAATCTCTGCAGACATAACTCTAACAGCATTTTTTCACAGTACAGCAATTATGGTGAGTAATATGAACAAATGTGATCTTGAAAAAGCCATAACAAAAAAAAATATAGCTCAATACTAAAGCAAATGCATTCTGAAAATCAATTTTCAAAATGAGAATCTCAAGAATATTCATGCAAGTTTACATCTTTGTGCCTAGCTCTTTCATCTTTGTCTGGCTTTTATTCTGCAAAACTTTTGGCAGTGACCTCAACCACGCTGTGAGGATTATTACAGTCTCCGAAGGCCGCACTGTGCTTAAGTGATTATACTGTAAGACTGGAAATTAAAGTGTATTTTGCTGTCTATTATCTTTTGGAGGAAGTGCAAATGTTCTAGAATACTCTTACCAGTACTGTGATTAAAATGTGAATCTATGACAAGGACATTGATAAAAATGTCTCACCAAAAATTTATGTGAACAAAACTGTAGAGAGAAGAAAGCGAAACAGATAGAGTTAGACTGTCCTGGTCTGATCTAGCAAATAAGTTTGAAAACACATTTTCCAAGTACTTGCTAGGTGCTATAAACCAGCAGTGAAGAAGAGAAATATGTGTGCAGTTCTTTGTACATCTTTGTAAGCAGGGAACTAATCTGTAGCAATTTTCTCATGTTATCACTAGCTTCTTTCCAAACTTTACTACCTCTGATGGTTGCTAACCTCAGACTGTTTTTCCTCCAATGCTGACTTACAGAAGGAATCTGTCGGGTTTTTTACTGATATTTGTGCAAGATGAAACCACTGTTACTGGCTTGGTGAAAATGCCAAACTCTTCCCTTCTCCTGGAGCTTCTCACAGACCCTGCTGTATAGCCTACACCCCCTCTGCTGGAGTGACACTCTGTGCTTGGTGGGCAAGATGGCAAGATGCTCTTCCTTCAGCAAGGAAGGTTTCCCTTCCACTGACTGGCAGAAGGCTCAGTGTGAGATGCAAGATGCTGTGTCCTGTCACTGGGAACCCACGTGTATAATTTAATGGCTGTATTTTGCTGGCATGGTTGTCTTAACTCTTGTCACTGTAAGACTTTTCTCTCTCAAATGCTATATTTAATCTGATGCTTTGTCACGCTGTTGTCTCTGAACAACAAGCACATATCTTTAGTGAGCTAGCTGCAGTATTTCCCAGATCTATGTCTTTTAGTAACCTTACTAGATTTTCTTGTTAGTATGTATAATTGTACCTTTATCCAAATCGTGGAAAGAAGATGTCACATGATTTCCATATCTTCAATGCATATGGATGTGCTTGGAGCGGCAGTGCTCCAGTATTGAACTAGCATGAATCAGTGGTGATGGAGAAGCAGAGCCATACCCAGGAAACAGGAGTAGTTCTTTTAACTTAAATACTCAATAAACTCATGTCTACATCAGGAATAAAATGATGCAACATGGGCAACTAAAATTTACCCTCTTACAGGATACTGGGATTGCAACATATCTGTCTGACTCCAGCAAGATATGCCAGGTAGTTTTGAAGGTGCCAGGCACTGTGGATTTGTCTGCTGCTCTACCTGTGCATTCAGGGAGGTTATTCTCCCTCTGTACTCGGCACTGGTGAGACCAGTCCTTGAATCCTGCGTTCAGTTCTGGGCCCCTCACCACAAGACAGAGAGAGTCCAGAGAAGAGCAACAAAGCTGGTGAAGGGGCTGGAAAACAGGCCCTATGAGGAACGGCTGAGAGAGCTGGGGTTGTTTAGCCTGGAGNAAAAACCACAGCATCAGTTTCTGATTTTCTGTTGGCATAAGGATTTCACCTGCTGGAAGAAAGAGCACATTAGTACCCTCTGTCTCCTGGTGCTGTTACCTCTAGTTAGCCATGGTAGAGACCATTTTGCACAGGCTGTCTTTCCTGGTGTTTCATCCGGGTTTCTAAGAACACCCTTCTCAATTGCTGAGTCATCATGCACTGTGTTCACAGTTTCATTTCCTGTGAGTACAGCTAGTCACTAAGTGTCTGAGCATGGCTGAAATTCAGGGACTAATACTAAAGGAGGAGAGGCTAAACTGCATCTATTTGTTTTAATTCAGACCACAAGGCTTTATCTCTTCCCTGTGGCACTGAAGTATCTGTCAAGGAATTTCTTTAACCTGTGATGGTTTTCTGATGTTGGAAGCTCACCTGGCACATATTAAATTACATTGGAAGATTGCCACTACTTTACTGAAAACTAGATTGGAAATTTTTCCCATAACATCCATTTCAGTAATCTTACAGTCTTAGGAAATGAGAGGACTATGTGACTAATGACAAATGAATCAGCACTTTTTAGAGGGTTGCTAAGATGGCTGTGAGCTACAAGAACCCTCTAACTGCCCTGTCTGTTTACTTGCACTGTGTCAATGATGAAACACCTGAAAAATGGCTGCATTGAAAATAAAAAAATGGGGAGAGGGAGGGAGGAAGCAGGAAGAGAGGAGAACAGTATTCATTGGATATTTTCAAAACTTGACTAAACAAGGGCATGATAAATCTATTTTGAAGTTGCCTTGCTTTCAGCATAGAGTTGGACAAGGCAGTCTCAAAGCTGTAAATTCTCCTGAATAACTTCTCAAGCTAGAGTTGAATGCTTTTTCTGAAAACACTTTCATGGCATTCCATTGGATATTGAAATGAGTGAAGCATAAGGCCTGGAGGTGTCTCAAACAGACAGGTCCAGCTCGGTTCTAGGCTGGGGAAATCATAAACCTGCATGTAGTTTCAGTTCTTCAGTGAAAGGGAATATGGACCTCTGGCCATGAAGGGCTGTGCAGGATCCATCATTGGAATGAAAATAGCAGCATTCCTGCTTCCGAGTGATCCAGAGATCTTGTAAGCAAAGAATATTCCAGCCTTAGTGGCTGTCAGAGCCTGTTTCAGCTGGGACATTTGTCTCAGACAATTGCAATGCTGACAGTTATTGATTGCTGAGTAGAGTGGAGCAAAACAGTAATTGATGGCACCATGTACCTGCAACAATGTCTCAGTTTGGTATTTCCTGATGGCAACTCCTGAATGGGTGGAGGGTGCCAGTATGTGCCCATCATCCCTCTGAAGAGTCTCAACGTAAAGTAAGACTCTGAGTGACCAAAGGGGCATGCACAGGCTTGGACAAGTGAAGCTCCAGATTGCGCAAAGTGGAAACTGAGCACATGCAGGACCACTGACCCACTCCAGATGCCCCCTGCCCAGAGCAACAAAAGAGCATGTGCTACAGTGAACTTTCCAGAACAGCTCATGGTGCGTGACCAGTGTCCCTTGTCAGTCATAGCCCAGGAAGGGATGGAGGTGGAACCTGGGAAGCCCTGAAGATGTAAAAGACAGACTGGCAGATGTCACGGAGTCAACCCACGAACCTTGTGTGTGTGTATCCAATGATGAAGACTTGGTGGTCTCCAACGGTGATTAAAAAAAAAATAATCTTACCTTTCCTATCTATTCCTACTCTCTCCTTTCTTTTACTTCTTTTCTCCTTCCCACTATTCTCTGTGATTCAGTCCCTCACTAAGCAAAGCTTCATCTCTGTTAGTCACATTTCCTGTGGCTCTGAAGCCTTTTTGGTGAGGCTGATTGTAGTGATTGGGCTTTGTGTTGGCTGTGGTGCCCTGTGAAGTATTAAACAAGCTATTGTTGTCTTAATTCCTCTGGTCACTTGTGTGGTTGCCTTGCTTAGCAGTGAGCAGCACGGGATTCCATCCAGAGCATTCAGAGTTTTCTGTTGTCCCTCTCATTTCCCAAGTCAGGCAACAGGACGTGTTTGCTTGTTCTCATGGACCAGATCAGGAGAGAAACGTGACAGCAAATGTTATTCAGCTGTATGTCAGTAGAGTTACATCTGCTAATTGAAAATGTCAGATTATGATGTCTAAATACAACACAGTGCTATAAGTCTCACATGGAACCAAAAGACAGAGGATGTCCTCCAAGGATTAAAACTGATGAGCATTCACTGAAGTCAGTTTTGGGCCATTTAAGTAGTCCAGATGGCTGTGCAGAAAGCATTAAGAGGCCACTTTCTCCTCAGGAGAGAATCTGGAAATAGAGAGCACAGGCATGGGAGTGTGGCTTTGTTGGATAGATTGCCAGGCCTAAGGATAATTTATACCAGTTTAATAATCAAGATGCTTTTTAAGGCAGGATATACCATGAAATATTAGCAGATCTTTCTGAATACGTTCAAGTGCAGGAAAGGGCTCAAATACCTTGGAGTGGATCATGCTTTTAAAACAGCTTGAGTTCAGCTGCCCCTAAACCATTAACAATAATTCCATGCCTAACACTAAACAATAATTCTAAACCTAATCTCTAACACCAAACACGAACCCTAAACCCCAACCTCAGCCCTAAACCGTAACATTAACCATAGTGGTAAACCCTAACCCAAACCCTAAGCCTTAATGCTAATGCTAAAACCTACCCCGATCCCAAATCCTAACCCTGGCATTAACCTTAACCCTAGTCACTAACCCTAAAGCCTAACCCTAACCATAATCCTAGTGCTAAACATTAACCTTATACCCTAGCCTAAACCTAAATTGAACCCTAATCACAAATCCTCAACCTAACACAAAATCATGATTTTATATTACTAGCCCTAAACAGGAACCCTGACCCTAATCGTTAAATGTAACATTAATTCTAAACCCAAACTCAAACCCTATACACTAAACATAAATCCTAAACCTAAACAAGAATGCTAACCCTAACCCTAACCTCAAAGCCCAAACCCTCACCCCAAATCTTAATACTAAACCTTAACCTTAAACCCTAACCCTATATTACTAACCCTAAACCCAAACTCTAAACAGTGACCCTAATCCTAATCCATAAATGTAACCGTAACTGTAAACCTTAACCCTAATCCAAGCCCTAAATCCTAAAGCCAAACAGTAAACTCTAACATTAAGTCTAACTCTAGCCTCTGGGCATTCATAACTAAACTTAATCCTAAAGTCTAACACTAACCATAAACCTTACTCTAAATTTAAACCTAACTCTAACACTAAACATTAACCCTTAACAATAATCACTAACACTAAACCCTAAGCCTAACCCTAATTACTAACACTAAAGCCTAACCCTAAACTGTAACCCCTAATATGTAATGCCTAATCTGTAACACTTCTAATGATGCTAACTCCTAATCAAAAATACTTAAGATAACAGTAACCCCTAATCCCTAACCTGCAATACTTATGCTAATCTTAATCCCTACCTGTAATACTTATGCTAACTCTAAACCTAACACTAACCACTAACCCCTCAACCATTTCCTTGAAGTGAACCCTCACTCTAGTCCTAAATACTACATCTAACCGTAACCCTAGGCCTAGACTCTAACCCTACCTCCAACCTGTAAAACCTAACCCATTTCCCCTAAAGCTAATCCTAGCCCCTAAATCCTCACCCATTTCCCCTCATGATCAAACCTCACGCTTAAATCCTGACCCCTACACCCTAACCAGTTTTCCCTCATGTCCAACCCTCATGTCTAAACCCAAGCATATTTCCCCTCACCCTAAACCCAATCCTAACTCTAAATTTAACCATAGTCCCTCCCAATTATCTCACAACATAAATCCTGAACCTAACCCTAGCACTAACCCTAATATTAATCATAACCTTAACCTAAAATTACTCAAATTCTAAATCATAACCCTATCTCTGACCCTAACCTTACTCAAAACCTGAATCCTAACCCTGAAGCTGACCTGGAATCTAACCCTAATCAAAATCTGAACACTAGCTGCAACCCAAACCCCTAAATCCTGACACTGACACCAGCTCTAGTCCTAACCCAAACACCCAATCCTAACTCCTAAATACCAAACACTTACCATAAACCATGACTCCAACCCTGAACCTAACCTTACTCACAACCTAAATCCTGGCCCCGGCCTTGGCCCTAGCCCCAGTCCTAACCCTTACCTTGAATCTAATGAACAACCTAAGTCCTGAACCTTACTCAAAACCTAAGCTATAACCCTTAAACCACAAGCACTAGCCCTAAATCCTACCCCTAACTCTAATCCTAACCGTAACCCTAGCCATAAGCCTTAAACCAAAACACTAACTCTAACCCTAAGCCCTAGACTTAACCCTAACCCTAATCCAAGCCCTCACCAGAGCTCTAACCCCAAACCCAAGCCTTAACCCTTATCCTGTCAACCTAAGTCTTAACCCTAAACCTGAACTTAAATACTACCTCTAGCCCTAATACTGAACCTAACATTACTCAAAATCCAAATCTTAACCTGAACCTAAATCCTAAGCCTGAACCTAAACTTACTTAAAACTTGCATCCTAAGCCTAACACTGAACCTAACACAAACCCTGAAAGTAAACCCTAATCCTAGTCCTAACCCTAGATCCTAATCCTAACCCTAAATGCTAACTCTAACGGTAAATCCTAAACCTGAACCTAAATCCTAACCCTAACCCTGAAACAAACTGATAAATCTTACACTAAATCTGAATGAAAATCCTAACACTGAAATGGAATCCCTACCTTAGCTTTAAAACCTAATCATTACAATAAATCCTAATCTGAGCAATAAATCCTAATCCTAACCTTATATCCTAATCTTAAATCTGAATTTAAACTCTAAATCTAACTGTAACCCTAAACTAATCCTTACTCAAAACCTAAATGCTAACACTAACCCTGAAGTGAACTATACTCAATACCTGACTTCTAACCCTAACCATGAACCTAATCTTATCCCCGAAGATAAGTTTACTCAAAACCTAAATCTGAACCCTGAACCTAAATCCTGACCTTAACCGTATATCCTAACACTGAACATAAATCCTAAGCCTAAATCCTCACCCACACCCTAAATCCCAACATGAACCTAAATCATAATCTTGAACCTAATCTTACTCAAAACTTAAATCCTAACCCTAACCCTAACCCTGAACATATCCTTACTCAAAACCTAAATTCTACCCTAACCCTAATACAGAAACTAACCTAAACCTGAACCTAAATCCTAACCCTAAATCTTAAGCCTGAACGTACATCCTAACCCCAAGACTAGCCCTGAATCTAACCATAAGTCATAACCCTAACCCTGAACCTAAGTTTACTCAAAATCGAAGTCCTAACTCTGAACCTAACCCTAACTTGAACCCTAACCCAAACCCTAACTTGAATTCTAACCCTCACCTAGAACCTTATCTTACTCAATACATAAAACCTAACCCTAAATCCTCACCCTGAACATAAATCCTAACCTTGAACCTGTATCCTAACCCTAAATCCTAAATCTGGCCCTGAATATAAATACTAATGCTAAACATGAACCTAAATCCTAACTGTGACCCTGAACCAAAAGCCTAACCCAAATTCAAATCCTGAACCTACCCTTACTCAAAACCTAAATCTTAACCCTAAACCCTAACTCTGAAACTAAATCCTAACACTAAATCCTGAACCTAATTCCTATCTCTAACCCTAAACCTGAACCTAACCTTATGGAATAACTAAATCCTAACCCTAACCTTATTCTGCCTGAAGAGGGTGCTAATTATTTATGCTTACACTGATTGAGGATGCTAAGTAAATTTTGACAGCAGAGTAAAAGGCTAAACTTATTTCACTGTTAATACTAAAATAAATAAATAAATGTATGATTACACAACACCAGAAATAAGCAATAAAAAGTAGTACAGAATAATGCATATAAACCAGATAATGCTATAAGGTAATGACATTCAAAGTAATATGTTTAGGAAAGATAAGACTACAAGAAAATATTTCTGAACATTACTACACGATAGAGAAAATAATGATTAACAAAAAAACCTCAAAACATCATCACTTGCTCTAATCAATATGTTACCATCATCCAGATCTGCAATTGCAAGGGGCACCAGAGTATGGCAGGAATTTGGAGACTTTTCCTGGATGTGGGAAAAATCTTGCCCAGAGCATCCTCTGACAGATTAAGGCTCCAAAGACCACTGTCCCTGGAGTTTGGCTTATATCTGTTACCAATTGGCAAGTCAGGATGACTTGAGTTTTTCCTTTGTGATGAAACATCTGGTGGTGCACCCTTCACCTGACCGAGTCTAAGGCTTGGCCAGAGCCCAAGATATGGGTGGCTGGGTTTCCTAAAATACTTTTAGACATTTTGTCAGCATGGTGTTTCAACAGTTCGCCTCTATCAGCAAAACTATCTCTGACATGTGGGGAATTGAGGCCTGTTTTGCTGGTCCTTAAAGTCTGTCACACCCAGAGGGAGACAGAGTAGGACCCAGAAATACATTTAAACATTTAGTTTATTACCTATAATGCTACAGTTCTAAGTCAAGAATATCACCTTAAGTCTAAAACAATATTAGCATCCTATAAGGGTTTGTGAGGGACTAAATGGCCTGTCTGGAGTTCAATGATAAAGTCTTTTCAGATCTTTCCACAAGATCGCTGCAGGTGCGGACACTGGTGCTTGGAGGGATTGGATCCATGATGTTATGTTGACATCAGTGAAGGTCTCAGACCAGCTGAGAGGGAGCTCCCATTATGACTCCCTCCTCTCATCCTCTTATAGTCCTTTCTGGAGTGATTAACACCTGGGGTATCAGTCAGCCCAGCTCCTTATCCTTATCTTCTTTAGCTCTGGTCAGTGGTACTGCTGGTAAGAGACATGGTGGGCTGCTTTGGCTGCCATGCCAGTACAACCTGAACCAGCGTGTAGGAATCCAAAAACCTCCAGGGTCATACATCAAGCCATTACTAACACACAAATCTCACGGTTTCCATATCCATAAGTCATCCCAGTACAACATATATTAGTTTCTATTCATAAACCTTATTAATACTTCTGTTTTCATGATCACCTCTGATTCTTTGTTCTGTGGCTATGGTATAGCTCTGCATACCTGTGCTGATATGTAGGAGGGACTGACTAGGGGGCAGTTTGGTCATCCTGATAGGAAATGAGTGGGGGAGACATAATGGCTAGCTCATTCTCTCTGACTCATCCTTGCTGCATGTGGGCTTTGATGTGGCTGCTGATGTGGACTGGCAACCAGGCCTCTATCTTGCTCCTCTCCACCCTGTGGCTCAGCAAAGCAGCAGCCCTCTTCAGAAGCTTCAAGGCCAGTAGGGACAAGTCAAAGTATCAGCAGCATATTTAGTCCTGAAAGTATTATTGGCACAAGATACTCCAGTGCACTGGCTAAATTTCATTAGTTAGTTCGACCTGGATCTTATCCAGGGCCCAGGACTTCAAGTCAAACGACTCAATCTACCCTTACTCAAAACCAATATCCTAACTATAACCCTAATGTGAAACCCAACGCTAAGCCTGAATCTAATGTTACTGAAAAGGTAAATCATAGAATCATAGAAAAACCAAGTTGGGAGAGACCCACAGGATCATTGAGGCCAGCCATTCCTATCAAACACTAAATCGTGACCCTCAGCGCCTCATCCACCTTTCCCTTAAACACTTCCAGGGAAGGTGAATTAACCGCCTCCCTGGGCAGCCCATTCCAGTGTTGAATGACCCTTTCTGTGAAATATTTTTTCCTAATGTCCAGCCTAAACCTCCCCTGGTGGATCTTGAGGCCATTCCCTCTTGTACTGTCCCCTGTCACTTAGGAGATGAGGCCAGCACCCTCCTCTCCACAACTTCCTTTTAGGTAGTTGCAGAGAGCAATGAGGTCTTCCCTCAGCCTACTCTTCTCCAGGCTAAACA
>WAAB01009382.1:0-11630 GCA_013389865.1 Piaya cayana
TCCCTGTTCATCTTTTCATCAAGCAGACTCATTCTATTGTCTCACTCTCTAAAATATAAATTCTATCACATCACTAAAACCATCAGCCAGGCAAAATCGTGACACATGTCAATTACTGCAATGTTCTGCCTCAGCCTGGACCAGTGTAATCTTTCATCTTTGGTATCCATTCAAAATGCTCCTATGAAATTAATTTTCTGAGCCCATTACTTGCTTGTGTCATTCTCCCCTATGCATACACCCACTGGATATCCTTTCCCTACCTCACCAGTTACAGCTACCTAGTTTCACTCCCAAAAATTCTCAGTCTAATTCATCCCTCCTCAGCCCTCTCCAAACATTTCTTATTGTCTATTCAACAGCTCATTATGCTTGCCATCTATGTCTGACTTGTTAAATGTGAAGATCTTTGTTCTTCTTTCTGTGTCATACTTCTCTGTAAACATCCCTGAATGAATACTAAGAGACAATTGAAAATATTACATTCATTGTCTGTGTCCAAGATTAGAAGCACCGAGGTTCTGAATTCAAAATGCTTTAACAGCAAAGCAGGGTGAACGACTTACAGCACGGATTTTATGTAACGAATTTTACTTATTTTTCTATTTACAAGATGGTAAAATTGATATTCAGAAGGATCCACCAAATAATCTTTGCAAATTATTCTTGCCATGTTGCTTAAAAACAAGTAAATGTGATAACTGTTCTGTTTTGATGTATATATAGGTCACATGATAAATTTCTGTAGCCTAGCTACAGGAGTATATCTTAGAGGCACAAATACTGGTAATTACGTATCTAAAATTCACTGCCTAACAATAACTTCTAAAATAATAGTTGTTGCGGTGGTAATTATTCCTAGCAATAAACTTACCTTCCAGAATATATGAAACAAAGAAAAAGACATAAGCACACAAGCAATTTTTATTTTAAAATGCTTTTTTTAAAAAAAAAAAAGAAAAGTAATTTTATTTTAACCCTGATTGTCTAAGGAAAAGTAAAAGGGTTCATTGCCTGACTTTTCTCCTTCTGTAATGCTCAAGTGAGTCATTTTCATCTAACCCCGCAGAAACTTTCTGTTTAAAAAATTAAAAAAAAAAAAGACATTGGGAGGGGAGGTAAAAAGGTACACACAGCTTCAAAATAGTCACAGTGCACACTGCCTTGCTCATGGATGGGCTATGGAAGGAAGCAGGAGAGATACAGGGAGGCTCTGGGGGACATGAGGGAAGTGGGAAGATGGAAGAATCACAGAATAATAGAACAGTTTGGGTTGGAAGGGACTTAAAGCCCATACAGTTCCAAGCCCCCTTCCATGGGCATGGACGCATCGTACATATCATAATGTCTTTCTATCTAAAGCGGCAAAATGCTAGGTGAAAGGCAGTAAGCCATTGTCTAAATGACATAATATTCTTGACCTCTGTATAAATGTCCCATCTTAGTGTTCTCACAGGACTCGGCCAACCTTCCTTCCAAACAGGTCACAGAGTTTAACATACTTTATTTCCTGTTCCCATGCAACCATCGTTTTCAACAAAGAATGTCCTGAATGTCTTCAAAACGTCTAACTAAAATTAATCATCTGGTAAAACATTAACTACATCCATGTACCAGTCACAGCATGTGAAACAGGGTCACTAGATATCACTCCTAACTGTGGGTCAGAAGTTCTCAGAGATGCCTTGAGATCCAGCACAGTAGCATTTCATAAATACAAACTGAGGTCAATCTTTTCTGACTATATAATCATAATAATTTTCAAATAAGGGTTGATATTTTCCATTGTAGTCTTTTCCCAACATACCCCTTAGCACAGGAGTACAAAACCTATTTAGAGTCTGATCTTTTTACTTCAGTATATTGTCCTACGAACTGAGATCTATACTGTGTTCAGTTCTATCTGTGGTATGTTTGTAACTTTTCAGCAACAATTATTATTTAGGGGGGCGATTAATAATTTAATGTCTTTTAAAGTGTACTAGAGGCAAAAGCTAAAGGGATAGCACTCTTGTAAAGAATTCTTCTCTACAGCCTATCAACAAATACTTTATTATGAAGGGACATCTGCGGTCCTCTTATGGTTTTTCAGAGGAAGTTTAAATCTCCTACAGTATTTCTTAATGATATGCTCTTTATAGAAAACTTGGATTCTTTCAGGGGAAGAATGTGAGCCCTAAACCCTAAAATATTCTAGTTTCAGTTGAAACAGGAAGTATTTGAGTGCCTTCCAGGAGCTGCAGCTTGGGCTACGATCATCACTGTGCACTTCATCACCCTTAGGGCACTTTGGTTGACGTGTCACCTACAGGAAACCAGGCTATGATACAGGATGTGTATGTTCCTATAGGAAAATGGGAACATGAGGCATATATTCCCATGGGGTAACCATGACGACAGCCCAGCACTGAAGTATTTGATTTTCAATGAACATATTTCAGATTATTTTTTTCATGTGAAAAAAAAATGAAACTATTGCCCTTCCAATTTTGCAGGAAAAGTCTGTAATTTATGAAGACGGGATTTTTTTTTTTTTAAATCTTGGTTTCAATTACATTTCGCTAGATTAGGAGTTAAACTATTACCTTATAGATGTCCAGGAAGCCACACTGATGGTCGAACCGTGTGTAGAGTTCGTTCAGCATGCTGATGACCTGCATGGGTGTGCACTGTGCACAAATGGCAGTGAAGCCAACAATGTCCGAGAAGAGCATAGTGACATCGTCAAACTTCCTGGCCTGAACCTGCTGTCCCTGCCACAACTGCTGAGCCACTTCTTCCGGGAAAATAGAAATAAGGAGATCTACTGTTTTCTTTTTCTCCTCTTCCAGGGCTTGGTGTGTGCATTCCAGTGTTGCCTTCAGTTTGTCCATTCGTTTTTTCAAGCCATCCTGGGCCTTTGCTTGCTCCCCAACCAATATGACATCACGAGTAGCGTCGTGGATAGGTATGTCTGAAAGATGGAGGCCTCGGCCCATCAGTTCATCCAGCTTGTCCACACAGGGGGAGCCCAGAAACAAAATCGAATTTGATTCCGGCACATGAATCATTTGTCCTTTAATTTCCATCACCTGCAAAATGAAAATAGAGTTTAGAAAAGAAAAATTAGATGATAGATGTGAATCTTCATTCTGATTTCCCCATCTTTCTTTCTTCCTCCTCAGCTAAAATGATAAACTGTACTCATTTACACGGGAGCTTCTTACAATCGCCGATTCAAGTAGTATTCTATACAGAAGCCTTTTAAGCTCACCTATTCAAGTAACGAGACTCACATGGGTCTAATTACCAAGGTGAGTCAGAAAACAGCCTATAGTTATACAAAAGCATTCCCAAATCAGATGTTGGATTCTGTTTCAACCCAGTAAAATAAGAAAGCAACCACAATAACATGCATTTCTCAGAACGGTGTGTAAATAAAGCTTCTAAATTTTGCTCCTGGAATCTACCTGACTTTAAAGGAAATTCCAGAGTAGATCCTTCTCTGTTACTTAGCTATAAATTATAAAAAAGCACAAAGTTAAAGGGAAATTAGAACTATATGAAAGCAGGTTAAGTAACATCACCTGAAAAAGTGAAGCAGTTTCCATACTTTTTCAGTAGAACAGCTACTAAGTCAAATGTGCCCATATTATAGAGGAATCAAATAAGAACAGACACGATAAAGAACTCCATAAAATAATGAATGGCCTGGGAAAAGTACCAATGCTCCTATTTCCCATCTGCCTTCTTATACATGGAGCAGAGTTGAAGGCTAACATTCTGCTAGATTTCTTGGTGATTCATGTAATTGGTATTTGCAGAATAGAAGAAATAACAGTAGGAAAGGAGTAGCAAGTGGTTCATCACACTGGTTTATAGAATTTGCATTTGCCTGTTAAATGGCTTGATGGTTTGAGTGTTGTCTGGTGGTTGGTATCAATGAGGCCCCTGCCTTGTTGCCTCTTGCTCTGTGATGACAGTTGACTACAAAACTGCTAGATCTAAGTGGACATCAAAAAGCAATCCTAATGCTGTATTTGACATTTCGGGCTCGTACATTCTGATTTTTATTAACTTACTCAGATCAACCAAAAGTAACTGCCGAATATTGCAAAGAGACATTTCGCATCTGAATGTAGTGTTTTAAAAAACAACAAAAAAAAACAAACAGAAAAACAGGATGACCATGTTTTGTTTAAGCAGAAAATAATTAAACTGGATAAACTATCTTTGTAAATACTGCCTGCCATGGCCTCTGCCATGAAAAGCAATTACCATTAATGTTTTGATTCCAGGACTGTACAAAGACCAGGGGTAGGTGATCTGAAAAACCCAGAGTTCTCATCCCAAGGATCTCACAGTCCAAACATGCACAACACAGAAATCCTGTGCATCTAAACACAGTGTTTGGAACCATAATGCTTTAAATCTGCATTTTTCTACTCCACACAATCTACTGAAATAGAAAGGCCTCCTCCAGTCACCCTTTCTTTCATCATGTAGGCATTCTCTCACATGTTTCACTTTATCATTTAATTCTCCTTCCATCCATAATCCTTCCAAGCAAAATGGGAAAACCTCAATCAGAAAATCCATAAGTGTCTGTAATATTGATGCAATTTTAGTGTCCAGAGGTTTGAAGCTCTTGCTGAGCTGACAGCTACCCCTAAATGGTACTACCCATGTTTTTGGGAGATGCTGGGAAGCTCCTGTTTCTATTAGGAATTCAGCTGAGGGGTATGGTTTAGTATTTTATAGGAATTGTTGGACTCGATGATCCAATGGGTCTTTCCCAACCTGGTGATTCTAGGATTCTAGGATTCTATAATAAGCTGTCATCACAGGTGATACTGTCAACATGGGGACTGAACCTACTGTGTCCCCTTGTCCCTCTGCCTTCATTCCCTACCCTGTTACCAATCTGACAGATGTAACTCCTAATGTCAGCCTGGGAACTCAGCAAGTGAAAGTAAATGAAGGTAATTAAAATTGTCGATTTTCTAATCATGTTCCCGCTCACATACCTATATTTACATTCCTAAGCCTTGTTCCCTCACCTTCACTATGGGACAGCCACCACTTTGAGAAAGCTAGTTATCTACCTAGATGGGCAGATTTAATGGTCTAAGCATATTGTTCATTTTAATTTTTAAAACATACGGTTATCTGCTCAAAACATAAGGGAAATAAGTGCTTTCTTCACGCATGCGTTCTCACACTTTCAAAATTGTTTTAACTCTGAAGAAAAATTGCCAAGTATGAAATACATGGTGTGGCACTTCTAAATTCTCATTTTCCCCCTTTGCCAGGACAGATTCCCTGGTGTGCAAAATAAATGTATCTCACATTATCACTTCCCTCTTCCTCCTTCAGGTGAATATAGGGTGTCAGCTTAGGAGGAGAGAGTGTGACCACAGCTGAGCCAGCCTGGCCCTGGGCCGGGACGCTTGTCAGCAAGCCAAGGCACCTGGCTTGGAGCTGTGTATCTTCTGATAAACTGCTGTGAGACTAGAAGAAAATTAGTACAACCCTTTGAGCTCCTGCTTCACCTTTGTCAATCTGAGGTGCTAAACTCTTTGATGTGATCTCTGTCCCCGTGAATGTACTGTGCCAGTATTCCCCAGGTGGGTTCTTCTCAGGAAACCCTAATGGAGAGATTAATGTACTAACCAGGCACTTTGGAGTCCTCTGCTCTGTTTCTGGGTAACCCCAGGCAGATTATCAACTCTGAGTGCTTATCTGTCCTTTCAACACAGCAGGAACAATGGTATTGATCATCCTATAAAACACTTTAAGACTTATGTGTGAGAAGCAATAGAAGACACAGACAATAATGTAAAATGCCTAGCTAATAACAAATTGTTCTGCCCAAGCGAGCTGAAGCACTGCTTCAGAAAGGCTGAGGGTTTCTACAGCATTTTTAGAAACTTTTGCAAAACTATTTTCTGTACACAACTGCCTGTATTCCCAGAAGTGTCACAGCTTCAGTGCTACTTCAACTTCATCCTCTGAATATTATCATCATTTGCTCTGCTTAACAGGAATTGTTGATGTTTGCCGTCACCCCTTTAATGTTACATTACTGATTCTGATGGGTTATTTTTAGAAACTGGCCTGCTAGTATCTTTAAGTTGCCAAATCAGGGAGCTGGACAGCAGAAGCAAAGCTGCCCCAACTCGCCTGAGGAGAAACAAGGTCGTGCAAAGCACAACAGCAGAGAAGAGCTAAGCTGCATCACACTCAGGTTTTTGCAAAGCTCTTTCCTTTACAAAGAAGTTTCCAAAATGATTCAGACTCTTTTCAGATGATGTCAGTCTGCAACTGTGATCCAGCATAATCTCCATCTCTTTTCTTTGGACCCTCTTGCCTCTTATATCCTTCTCTGTATCTTGAAGTATAACAATGAAATGGGACATCAGATTTACCCAAGGCTTGCTGTCGCAAGTCACGTTTTCTGGGCTTCTCCCCAGAGCTGGATTGCTTTGCAACTGGACTATAAGCCTATAGGCAATTGGGATGACAGCATCTGTCTTTTGTGTAACCTAGAGAAGACTGGAACATTTCTGTCATCAGTTTTATTTCATTAGCGCTACATTTCATTGTTTATACACCTCTTTAATTATAATCTCACCAAATAAAATGAAAATAATTCCGCTGTTCTCAGAGGACTTTCTCCTGATCTACAGTGGTATAAGAGAATATTTTGAAACGAGCGACTACACTTGACATTTTATGGCATTACATTGCTGTGAAATGATGGTTCAGCGTGAGTAGCTCTGGGATGCAAACCAAAAATCCTATCACTGAATTTTACTTTCACTGCTAACCCACTGCAAAGAAAGAGGGGTAAATGGAAGAGACTCTACTTTTCAGGAACCATAAGGCTCTCTCCCCAAAGACCCAACCAAGGAACACTGACAGACTCTAAAGCTGTTCTTCCAGAGCTTTAAAGTGTCTCCTGTTGGGTTGCACACCAACAACTTCTCCATTAGGTATACAGCATCCAAAGCTCTGCATGCTCTGGCCGCATGCCACCCTAGGATTAAGTATGAATCAAAAGCTTATGAATAGAATGCCAATTCCACAGCCCAGACTTTAAGGAAAGCGTGGGGAAAAGCCTCATTTGTTGCACAGATGGAAGGCAATACTTCTCCGTACAAAGACAAATGTTTTGGGATAATGACTGGAGAAGGTGTACATGCTTTCCGAAAAATGGTAAAGGAACTATAAGACTATTTTTGAGAAAGAATTGGGGGTTTAAAAACTAATTATCACCAACATTAGGACAGGTCATGTATTCTGCACCTTCTGCGATCTACCAGTTCTAATTTGGCTGCTGTTTTGGCTTTGATCACTACATAATCCTTCACAGCTGAATACTGCCTTCTTTTTGGGGAATAAGAAGAATATTAGGAGTAGGTTAGGAAGCTCGGAGTGGTAGCCCACATTTTTGAAACACTGACCCATGCATGCTTGACTTCTGACAATGACCAAATTCAATAGGAATAAACAAAACTGCTTCTTTAATAGGCTGATAATTATTTAGAGGACTGGGAAGATGGGGAAAATCAGGTTATGACAGAGTCACAGAATCAGTAGGTTGGAAAAGACCCACTGGATCAACAAGTCCAACCATTCCTATCAATCACTAAACTATGCCCCTCAGCACCTCATGCACCTGTCTTTTAAATACTTCAAGGGATGGAATTCAAAACAACAACAACGAATATGCTTAGGAAGAAATAATAAAAAGCAAAAAATAAAGGCAGGCTAACTGTTCCTAAGAAGATGGCCCAGAGTCTACAGAATTGAACAGATAAATGGTAAACCAACGACTCATGCTGTCATTAATAAAGAAAATATTATGAAAGGCTATGTAAACAAGTATCTAGCTTGCAAAATGCAGGAAGTAATCCTTCTGCTCTGACCACCAGTATTCAAGCCAATTTCTTCCCACCTAGTAGAGCAGATGGATCAGTTGGAGGGTCTGGTGAAGAGCACTGAATGTGATGAAAAGTCAAATAATATGGCCTACAAAAAAAAAACAAACCCTGAAAAAAATCATTGTTTACATCAATGCATCTTTAAATACACTAAGAGCGTATCTAAAGAGGTTACACTGTTCTACAAATCCAGCAGCCACCTCACTGCAGCTTTGCTCTGGAAGTGCAGATGGCAACAGAAGGGCTGAAAAGATGACTACAGACAAGGGTATTCCTCCTATAAGGAAAGGCTCAGAGCATTGAGACTGTTTAGTCTGGAGATTAGAAGGCTCTGAATACAGGCACAGGTTGCCTGGGGAGGTTGTGGAGTCTCCATCCTTAGAAATATTCAAAAGCGATCCTGACATAGTCTTGGGCAACTGATTCAAGGTGGGCCTACTCAAGCAGGGGGTCAAACAAGAAGACTTGTAGAGGTCCTTTCCAACCTTAAACTTCTATGACTGTGAAATTAAGAAGTAAAAGATTCAAATTGGAAAAAAATGGTTTAAAGTGGGATATTCTATTAATAGGGACAGTAAGAATAGAAACATCATGTGGTAAAGAGCTGGATTATCCATTACTGGAGATTCGTGGGATCTGCCAAAGGTGATCAACCTTGCTGGGAAGGAAAAGGATGAATGAGTGACTTAACGTACATCTAGGTGGAAACAGTAAGGAGAGAGGTAGGAGGGTATAATTTTGTCTTCAAACAAAACCTACACAACATGTTTATGAGATAATTATTGCACTGCAAGTGTGGATAGTGTGGAATTCTCTGCTTCACTCAGTTTACAACTGAACTAGCCACTCTGCTTTTACAGACAACAGAAGAAACTGGTGCTTCTGGAATAAAATTCATGTGACCTACACGAGACATCTAAGTCAGGGTCGAATGAATCATCCCATGTGTAGAAGTACCTACATGTCTGTGTTGCAAAGCAAGCACAAAGCTTGGACATAGATGTCTACACAGGTCACATGAGTCTACCCCCTACCAGAATTAAACTTATTTCACAGCAATATAGGTATTCCTGTGTATTTTAAGACATCTAAAATTCATTATGTAAGTGTACTGAGGGAAGTACAAGTCCTCTATTGGTCTAACAGATTTCTGTTCTCAATACTCCAAATCTCAATTCAATTAGTCAAACAAAACTTGATATGCCTGTAAAGTTAACTCTATTCTGTTAGTTGCCACTAACGGGGAGCACACAACTCTGATCATAAACAGGATAAAAGGAACAGCAATTACAACCTCTCCAACACCCCAGTTCTGCTTGCATAGCCACAGCCAGCAGAACTAACTGTGGAGAAAGATTCCTGAAAATATTTAAATTGAGCCCTAACTCCTTATCTTATCTGTAGACAAAAAAGCACCTAAACTCAATGTAAAAATCATAACAAAAGAGCAGCTTCCATTGCCCCTATGTTTTATTGAAAAAGCTAAGAAAAATAAATACCTTCTACACAGAAATGAAAAAATAATTTTTCAATCAATACCTAATGCAATTGAATACAGCAGTCAGTGTTTGCTCAGCAAAACTAAGGATTTTCTTGGGTTTTTCCAAAAGTATAACTCGAGCATTTGCTTACAAGTGTGAATTTCCAACTCAATGCATTGTCAACAAAAGATTATTCCACACAGCAGCAAAGTGACTGTTATGAATTTCTCGTTATTTATAGAAATCCCTGGGGTGTTACATAATGTACAACGGTCTCCAGACCAAAGCGAGAAAATTTAACATTTTCTGTACGTTGTTGATACCTCACAAACATAGAATGGCAGCATGAATATTCCAAGTAACCCACCCTGAGGAAATCCAAAACTCTGGTGTGAATACATACATCTTCTATAGTAAAAGAAAGAGTGGCAACAACAGAACCACTACAATCCTTCAGCTGAAAACTTGGACCTCCAGAGCAATTTCTAGCTACAAACAGAATTGAGAGTGTGGCAGGTTAAAAGCAAACAAATTAGGTTTAGACAGGACATTCTCCACATGAAGCATAGGTATGTATGGCAAATCAAAGCATGGAGCCACCTGTAATTAAATGTGAAAGGGAAAGAGCTAAAAAAACCTATTCGTATTGGCCAAGAATGAAGAATTCATAGAATCATAGANGACATGGCTCTGTCCCTTGCACATTACTCTGTCAAGGCAACTAAATAAAAGAAAGGAAATGGTGGGTTATACCTGAAAAGATCATGACAATCCACAATTTTTTTTCCACTTCAAGACACGGAAATTGCTTTGAACATGGTACTCCAGACTTCTCCATGGATAAATCCAAGATCAATCTAGCCCTGAGGCACAAAAATCAGGGGAAGATGATTCCTTTGAAGGAATCCTTTTCTGCATAAGTTAGCAAAGAGCCATAACTGAACCCTATGAGTGTCTGAGAATCTTTGCCGTATGGACGCTCCCAAGCACAGGAGTGGGTGACCATATCCTTGGCTAAGCCAGATATGCCCGTGGGGCCAATCTGAGCCCAGTTTTTCCCTCTGCACATCCTCACTCTCTGGGAGGTCCCACTGTCCAGTGGTAGAGCTGCCCCCCCAAGCTGCCTCACTCCAGCTTCAGGTGGTTGGAATGAGACCCAGTTACCAGGACCTGCTTGTTCGACTTGGGGACCCCCAAGGCTCTGGCCAACCCGAGACACCTGTCCCCTGCTGGGAGCATCCCAATAAATGTTTTACCTAAAACATCCATCCGAGTTCAAGAAGAAACTGGATGATGCTCTCTGTTTTATGTTAGATTCAGGTAGAAACATAACATCTAGAACCATAGAGTGGTTTGGGTTGGAAGGGACCTTAAAGACCATCTAGTTCCAACATCTAACTAGATCAGGCTGCCCAAGGTCCCATCCAGCCTGGCCTTGAACACTTCCAGGTACGGAGCATCTACAGCTTCCCTGGGCAACCTGTTCACCACTCTCACAATGGAAGAAATTCCTCCATGTGTGTAGTCTAAATCTTCCCCTTTCCAGTTTATACATATTGCCTCTAGTCCTATCACTACATGCCTTTGTTAACAGTCCCTCCTCAGCTTTCTCAGAGGCCCCCTTCTGGTACTGGAGGGTTGCTAAAGTCTCCTTGTAGCCTCCTCTACACTGAACAAGCCCAACTCTCTCAGCCTGTCTTCATATGGGAGGTGCTCCAGCCCTCTGATCACCTTTGTAGCCCTCCTCTGGACCCATTCCAACAGCTCCATATGCTTCTTATGTTAAGGATTCCAGAACTGGACACAATACTCCAGATGAGGTCTCACAAGAGGNTGTTTTGCTGTTGGGGGGTGTGCAGAGGCAAGAATCTGTGAGAAAATGAAACGATGGCTTCAGTTCTTGTCTCCTGGAGAGTACATGATAAGACCATAGCTCCTGCCCCAAAAGCCTATCTGAGGGAGGGTCTGTAGCAAAGTCCCATCCCCAGCCAGGTGTGTGTTCATGGAGTGAAACTCAACATATGTGATGGAAAGTCTCTGGTTCACCTCTGGTTTTAATGGTGGCCAGTCTGGTCCTTACAAGACGAGCCTTTATACAGACAGCTCTGATAATCCTCAGTTATAGGCAGAAAATACCACTTCAGAATAGAAGATAATATACCACTGTTAAGTACCTTTGTCTGTTCAACTGCATCTTCAAAACTTTGTCTCTTTTTTTTTTTTT
>WAAB01009389.1:0-47238 GCA_013389865.1 Piaya cayana
CTATGATTCTTTGATTCTGTTTATTAGACCTGTGGGTGGCCTTTAGACAACCTCATAACAGTGTGGCCTTTCGCTATCCTAAAACATTAATTTCTAGGCATACTGTGTAGGCAGTCTGCCTTCATGGCATGCACAATTGTTCATTTCTTCTGTGCCAAGATGAGGGTAATCAGCTACTTCTTTCTGACCCCAGCCTCCTGCCCTCTGCCTCTCCTCAGAGCCCTCTGTGAATGCTGAGGACTCAGCACAGCCAGGAGAGCCCCAAGTACTGCTTTCAGATGAAGGAGGCAAATCACATTTACAGTCACTGTAAAGAGGACTGGCTTCTTTGTTGTGGACATTGCTGAATTTAACTAGCAAAAGGTTATCCTGGCTAGAAGGACTAGAAATCTGAGCACAAACCATGGTTAAATACATCAAATCAGTGCAGCTTTAAAGGTACTCCTCCGTCTCTTTACCTTGCATTATCTCTTTCCTGAGGCTGCTGAATCACACCAAACTAGGTGGTAGGGAAGATGGACATCATAGCAAAATCTTTACTACACATTTATTTTGACTCATGCTCTCGAAGCAACATGTGCGGCCTGTGGGCAGCGTGCCATAGTGTCAAAATGTTTTAAGCATTAAGGCATTTCTTTGGGAGTAGATATTTATCTGAAACTATATGCAATTAATCTCAGTGCACTGTACATTTAAGATACCTTTTATTACATTAAAGTACTTTCAGATCTGGGACCTGCCTTGCATAAATGTGCAACAACAAACTTAGACTTGGCCCACGAGAGGGGCTGGCTGTATTTAGGCAGTTGTTTAACAACTTGCCGAGGGAAAACTGAACACCAGTGCAAGGTGAAGCCTGGAGCTGACTGGGGAGCTGCACTGTGCCTGCTGCTACCTCCTTGCTGCATTTTTCCATGCAGCAAGACTGCTCCATGTCTGTTCCCATAGAGACGTGTCAAGGGCATGGGTCACAGAGGCAGAAACAGAATTGAAGCTTGTGCTGTTCTTCAGCAAAGCAAAAAGATGTTTTCAGGAGGCTTTGTACTTAGTCAGGTTGATGGTTGGGGTGCTCATGGACACAACTGGGATCCCTGATGGCTTCATATCAAATCCTGTACTTTCGTGAGAAACCAGGTACATGTAACTCCTTTACCTCAGCATCCTCTGATGCTCCTCATATGGGAGCAGTACAGACATGTCTTGATCTGTGGCCTCTTTGCAACTTGCTGTACCCATTTGTTTCTCTTCTGCCTTCATTTATGTCAGTAACAGTAATATTAACGTGATGACAGTCTGCAAGATTCCTGATTGTGTCTGTGTGCCAAAAACTGACCACAATTATCCACCCCACCTACGTGATCCCAGGCAGCAGGGTGAGATCATTGCCATGAAATCACCGAGCTGCAATACCATGTGGGTCCAGCTCCAGAATATTCAAGCTGTGCATGGCTTATTGTCACGTACATGTGTAATTGCTAACTGGGTCTTCATGTGGTGGTGCCCTGAAAATTAGTTGCTGTCATTTTCTCTTTGATTAGTCTCCTCTCTAATTGAAAAGTAGTCTTCCCTTGAGGGGTGTTTTTCATCATTTATTTTGTTAGTGTATATATTTTTTTCTGAATAATAAACTTCCTTCCCTGTATATTTCCTACAAGAAAGTAATGGACTGACAATGATTAAATAACATGAGACCAACAATACTCAGATTTTAAAAAACCTCATAAATGTGGAAGCTTTTGGTCTTTTCTTGCAGCTTTTAAAATGTCACTGCCAAGAGAAATGACCACAGTGGTTATTGAAGCTATGGAAAAACCAGAGTTGTATCTTTTTTTTCCGCAGTGATGTTTCTACTCCCCTCTTTTGAAAAGGCAAGTCAGGGAAAATCATGGACTGAAGTTCAGAAACAAACACTTGGGCTCCTTTTTGCATTAAAGTACTTGGAATATATCAAGATTACCTTGATAGACATATTTTGTTCATTAAATGAATTGGTGAATTTTGGTGTGCTTCTTAAAGAGGCCTTTTGCCACTCTTTCCCCATATGCTTAGCTCATTCCTTTGCATAATGATGTGATCCATGGTGGGCAGGAATAGTTCAGCCTAGTGATGAATAATGGTAGCATTTGTGGTCAACTAGTTATGACATTCTCACTTAAGTATTTCTCTTTGAGAACTGTATCTTTGAGTCTGAGACTTGCAATAATGTCAAGAGTGAGAGCAGCACAGGAACAAACTGGGTGAGGGAGAAAGGGGACACTCGTTTTACAGGGTCTACTGCAGGGGGGGAAAAGATGGAACAAAAAGTCTTGCTTGAAATACTTGTATGTTTACAATTATCTCTTTGTGACACTTCCTGAATCCCCAAGTAATTTTGTATATACATCTGTAGCCCTATGCACAAAGCCCACTGGAGGCTCAGTGAGGGAAAAGCAACCTGTAATAAAGGAAAAACAACATGTAAATGAGGTGAGTAGAGAAAGATAGCAAAAGCATTAAGGTGGGGAGAATTAGCCTTGAACAAGCAAGCACAAAGAAGAGCAGATCTTTCAAATGTGCTGAAATCGGACATGCTACCCCAGATTTTGATCCTCCTCGGCAGAAGAAGCAGGGCAGTGTTTTAAACCCATGGATCATGTTCAAATGGGGGCATGATGTAAACACATTACACGTTATAGCCAGAATGAGCTACTTCCATCATGTATGTGTCAGGTTTCTAAGTCTTAGGTATTAGGTATCTTTGAAGGATAAATTTATAGAGATAAATTATTGATTGCTAAGTAGATAGGGATGTGTTAAAAATGCACTTTCACACTGCAACCTAAAATGCAAAGTAGCTCTTGTGGGCACATGCTTGTGGTAGCTGTGCATATAGGAATATTTTTGACAATATAGTTTTGATTAAAGGCAGGTTTGCAGTATTGTGGTCATGCTGATTACGTGTGTAGTATGCAACTGCTTTGTGTTGAGGCAAAAAAATTGTATTTACAGGAAGACAGATAAATGGGAAAGGAGTAACTGTGGTTCAAGGGAGAAGAATTATTAATGTTCCAATTACTTTTGTAACTGAAAGTCTGAGAAGTTGGTTGTGGGCTAAGAAAACCACAAGAACTCAGGTTTGGTTTAAATTCAGTCCCTCAAAATTTGTTTGAATGTGTGAGTAGGAATCCAAATATTGCAGTGATCGAGGAGCTGACACCCTTTCTATCCTTCAGATGTAATTTACAGGACACTGTTTGGTGCAGCTTTCTGTTTCTCAACCATTCTTCTGCAGAGTAAAATACTACTGAAAATTATCAAGAAGAAAAGAAACTTGACTTGCAGTTTTGAATAGTGTCACTAAGAGAACATGTGCCACCTTGTCACATGTTACTTAAGGCATTCTGCCAATGTGCCCAAAGAAACTCTTTCCTCAAAGAGGGCAAAAGAAAGTATGATGTCAAAAGATGGTTTTCAAAAGAAAATGTCAAATCTTCTGATGTGTGGCAGTAGCTGTGAATTTCTATAAATATTTTAAACACTAAATAGTGTATTCTAAAAAGCAGTGGCCTTATGCAAGATGTTACTACTGAAGTAAAATAAAGCATGCCAAAATCGTACACTTTATGCTGAAGTCTGACTAATCTACAGCTGAAAGGGTTGAAGCAAACTTGTGCATCACAGGTATACTATTAGTAGTATTAGCAACTCTCAAATTTGGCCCATAGTTTTCAGGACACTTTGGAAAAGTATTTTTACATGGCCAAATGTCTTTTTTAAAACTATCTTTTGCATTTTATCTAAGTTGTGTAAGAATTTGTAACCAGAGACTATAGACCAATTACCCATCCAAAGTAAGGCAGGGATATTAGCTGAAGCAGAAGAAACAATAGCCAACTTAAACTGTTGAAATATTTTATTTCATTTGCATGACAATGCTTTATAAAAGTTCCAGTGGATATTGGTTGATATTATGCAAAAGCAGAGTGCTGTGTATGGAGAGCGAGAACAGAGAGTACACACAGTAAAAATCTGACCTGGGAAAGCTGTATGAAGAATTTTGTCAAGAAGGAGGAGGAATAATGATGTTAAATTGATTTTGCTATACATTGCTCTCTACAAATACCTGAAGGGAGGTTGTAGAGAGGAGGGAGCTGGCCTCTTCTCCCAGGTGTCAGGGGACAGGACAAGGGGGANCATATGGAGATTTTCTTAAATTCCTCTGATTTTGCTTTTTTTTTTTTTTTTTTGAGGAGAAGTGCGTGAGAAGCTTGATTTTAAGCTGGAGCAGTCTGAAGGAGCTCCATTATTTTGAGATTCTCTTACTTTAAGGTACTGTAATACAGTAACCTATGACAAGAGAAAAATTTAGTTCAATCACAGGCTGGAAATAGCAAATGTTCCCTTGACAAACACCACCAAAGTCTTTATTGACCCCATAGAGCTGTCTTTTCTTAATCAGACAGTTGAGTTTCTCAGAATACTGTGTGTAATGTTGTACAGTAACATTTACATGCAGAAAACGGATAATTGAACACTTGAGATGATTTCAGAGCTGATGCAGTGCATTTAACTTCTTTAAAGTCAGATGGTTTGCACATGCCTGCATCATGGCTGAATGTGATTTCTTCACTTTCAAAGTTAGGTTGAAGGAGTTACTAAGGTGACTGCTTGGGAAATGGATTTCCTCATCGTAGCATTTGTTTTCCACTAAGAATGTGGCTTTGATGAATTATTTGCTTACACAGCCTTCAACAGATCTACACTTTACAAAACTTTTGTTTGTTCAGTTTGTACTCAAACTTCATGTTCTCTGTATTGGCTTCTGCAGAAAGTCTGAGGCAAGCAATGACTGCGATTCCATGCAGCTCTGAAAGATGAAGCAACATGAAGGAAACAGTCACGTTGTTTGAATTAATCTTCTTATGTTATGTGAATGCTCCCTGCATTAGAATATCCTCATCAGCAACCCCTCTGCTGTTACCAAATATCTTAACTTTGTTCCAGTGCTTAACCAGCTATAAAAGATGATTTATTGCCTTGTGTATTCTTTGACCTAAAAACTTATCATTTAAGTAAATCACTTCAGTATTAATTTATACAAGACTCTAAAATGGAGAGCCTTTGAAAGTTTATTGTGACTAGTGGCCAGGTATGCATAGGAATCAGGACATTTTGAGCAAGTACACATTGCAGTATTTGTAGTGGTGGTTATTCCACGAGTAATGCAAATGATTAATGTACCATGCTGCAGAAGACCTGCTGGTTGCTGGCTGCTACTAGAGCTGGTTATCAGTAGATATGGCTCATTAGGGGCCTAGTTGCAGCATGTAGCATTTTTTCAGTCAGTTAAAAATGCTGCTCTTTAAAATGTCCAGATCCTTCCTTTTTCAGCAAAGCACTTTAATACATGTTCAAAGTTAAATGCTTGATTAATATTTTGTGTAATAAACAGGTGGTCTTGTGTTTGAGGTTAAACAGGTAAGCACATTTCCGAATCAGGGCTTGACATGTTATGACTCTTGGAAGGTTCCAGGAATCTTGATTATCCTGAAATACTGACTTTGCTGATTTCCAAGCTGAATTTAACCTACAACTGATAAACAAATCCAAACCACATTACTGTGAAGCATGAAGGAAAGACACCTGAAATCTGTTTCCTGATCATCACTGATGCTTGTCTAGTCAAAGAAATTCTAGCACTTTTTACATTTTGTAACTTTAAAATAAATAAACAATAAAAAAACTTACACAGACCTTGTTTTCTGGAAATGGAGTTAAAAAGAAAATAAATATTAGGTAAAATGGATTTATTCTTTGTAGAAAGAAGCAATAAGAGTAATTGAGTAGTTACATGCCTTGTATCTGTAATCTCTCTTACTCTACAAGGCGATATTTTGTAGCCTGCTTCCTGTGGTCAAGTAAAGAAGTGAGTATGAGAACCAAAATGCAAGTTTTTTCCTTGGTATATGTATGTATTGTGTGTGTCACTTTTCTACAATTATTTTCTGGCATATAACATTCACTTATGTATTGTAATACCTTCTGATAAATCATATTATTTTTTAAGAAAATGTCTTTGCTTTAGTTCAGTGGTTTAACAGCAGCATCAAAGCTATTCTCTCACTGAATGTGAATTACTTATAAACGTAATCACTGTGTTGCTTGTGGACTGGGTCTAAACACCTCAGTATGAGATTTAAACTCGACATTTTGTGTATTAATATATTGAATTGTCATAGCTTACTGCTTAATCTTCTTCATTGTTTGATCTTCTTACATTCACACTGGTATGGTGCAAATCTCCAGCTGACTGCAGGGAGTGTAGACCAAAGCCCCAAGTAATTTTAAAGCACAATTTGTTGTTAAGTGATTAATTCGTGAAGTATGCTATGAATACTGGCTGTTTCATTCTTCCTTCTACTTACTTTATTCTGTTAGAGAACAAGTTGAAATAAGTTTTCTGGTGTTTGTGACATCTTGCTCTTATGTTTTGACTTTTGATTTCAGTCTGAATTGGACTGAAGTAGTGTTTTGGTTTTAATATGTTATTTGGACCTGCAACTTAAAACTGGATAGCCAAAACAAACACATTCCCTGTACAGAGGCCACCTAGAAGTAGCTGGGTCTTGGTCACAGCCAGCAAGGCAGGCACAGCACCTACTGTAGAGGTGCTAGCATGTCACCCATCCCCATCGGACTGGAGCTGGCTGCCCTGGAGACAGTGGCCTCTGGCAGCCCAAGAGGTAAGCCAGGAGTCAGATTACAGAGGTCTGTCTCCTGTTTCCACCCTCAGATTCACTGGATCAGTTCAGGGGTAAGGCTCTGAGGCTTCAGAAGCTACCATATTTTGGACACGTTGGGAAAATATTTGGTTTAGTTTGTGTAATGCTTGAATGCTCCAGAGATGGAGGTTCTGGAAGCAGTGAAGTCCAGAGAGCTGGAACAAACTCTGAGCAGCCTCTATAATCCACATCCATCACAGCCCAGTAGATATGCACATGAAAGTTCTGTGAGAGCTCAACCTTTCTTTGCCTTGTCCCAAATTTCCATGCATTTCAGAGGAAGCACTTTGGGTTCAATGATGAATCCTTTTTAGACGGAAGCATTCACAGCTAAGTGTTCATCCCCTCCCAGGGAATAAGCCTGAGATGAGAGGATGCACCAGAAAATGGGCGAACTATGGAACTGTTCAGACCACGTGAACTTTGCCACTGATGAAATATAAATAAATCTGCTCAGACCCTAAGAGATGAGTTGAAGCAGAGGTTTTGAAAAGATTGAACTTGGATCACAGTTTCATGGCTGTCTCTGAAATATTTTATTGCTGTTTTATGACACCAGAGTGTAAACTATGGGTTTCTAAAGACATGCAGTGTGAAAGTTTTATCCTACATAAATAGTACTCTTCTGGTTTTAGGGAAATATATATTTAAAAGTACAGCTTAGGAAGCCATGTTTGTTGGTAAGAACATCATCTTAGTCAGTATTTTTTAGAAAACTGTGGTTACTTTATTTTTATTAGTTGATAGTGTGTAATTATTTTCAGTCCATTGATGTAGGTCAAACAGAAAAAGGAGATGGGAGTAAATGTGCTCTGTATGAATGTAAATACTACTGGAAAGTATGAGACACTGTAAGAATCAGAGAGGAAAGTCTTTTTTAGATGAATTAATAGAGGAAAATGTCTTTACCAGGCCTGAAACATACCGTATGTAGTTTGTGTGTTAATATAATGAATTGGCTTATATTGTGTGTGTACACGTATGTGTCTACACAAATGCAGTTATATAGGTACATCAACAATTACTGTATTGATTCCATTTTATTAGAAGTGCATGGCTATGTTTTCCATTTTTAGGACAGGAATGGTAACAAATTAAAATGTTTAGTCTCCTGTTACATTTTTAAAAGTAATATAAAACTATGTAATCCAAGAAGTGTTGTATTTCATAATCAAAGGGACCCATCCCATGCTGAGATGATTCACTGTCATTTCCTTCCACTATCTCATACTGAGTGATTATGAGCAGAAAAACAGTTTTTGTCTGCTCCTTTTAGTTAACATTCTTGTTCCAGTAGACTCACTCAGATAATTTTTTCACAAGTTATGAAACTTTTTTTAATATCTGTGAATACCATGTTATTCTCTTTCCCCCAACCTTGGCATGAGTGTCCTTTCCAGTGTCTATGAACAAGTCTGGTCTGTGCTGATTAAGATGAAACTGAGGTGTGAAGTGCAGTTCTTCATTCTCCAAGACTGAAATGACTGTAATGTGACATGAATGTTTTATTAGAGGTGTGAAAATGCATGTTTTTACTGGTTCTAAATTGTTATTATTGAAATTTCTTAGAAATAATGTATTTATTCTGCTAGGAGATTCTAATGGATCACTGTACCAGTCATCAAGGAAAATATGCTGTATTATCCTTGCTCTCAGCAGCATCTTCAGTGTCCTGGTGATGGAGTACCTTGGAAGGACTGTGCAGAATAAGCTTAATATTTCCTTTGTCCATCAGAGACTGTACTGTAAGTGCATGTTGTGGCTATCACTTGACATTTCCAAGTTGGTTAACTGAGAGTGCTTTGACATAGTATCTTTATTACGTTTTTTATAATTTTGATGGGTTTATGCTATTTAGGTGGATGGAACTTTGTATGTGGCTCAAGTAAATACAAAAGGTGCTTTTGCGCTGACTTATTAGTTTGTATAATCAGCAGAAGTTTTGATGATTGTTAGAGAAATCAATATTTTTCTTGTAGTGCATTACAAAAATGCTGTAAAATACATAAAGGTTGTAGTTGTCTAGCAGCATCTGATAAAATTCACTCTTCTGCTGCTGTGCATAACAAGAAAGGGAGAAGATGCTTTGGGATATTTTGAAGATATATTCCCTAGGAAATATATGTCTAGTGGAATCTGTAAATAGAGAGAGATGGATGTTGAAACAATGTTCTGTATAGCGGTGTACATTTTCCAACTGTAAGAAAGATGTTTCTGCAACCTAACTGCACTCACTGAAATAAACATTTTTGGGAAGAATTTAACTGAATGGTTATTTTTGGTCTTGCAAAGGGGAAACCAACTGAGTGACTGTCATTACTCTGATGCTGGTTACTGGAACTGGCCAGTTTAAGGGCAGTTTGATAACTTTTTAGAAACAAGCTGGCCTTTCTGGGTCCAACTGTGATTTAGAAAGGGAGGAGCTTTAGACCACTTGTTTTTTAAATTTTCTCTCTCTTTTTTTTTTTTTAAATAAATATAAATTAGCATTTTAAAAAGGTTTTCTAGTTGAAAACTTTCTCAAACCCCACATGCTGTGGGATTTAGGGAATTAACAGGGTGATTCAGACACACAAACCTCACATTCATTCCTACTCTTGAGACTTTCCCATAAGGAAAAAACCATAAACAACTTCCCTGCACTTGGTCAGAAACAAACCCAACCCCCCTTATTTTTTCTTTTTCTTTTTTCTTTTTTTTTTTGACTAGGAAGTAAGAAAACTAATAAACCTAATGTTAAGCTCTAGTGCACACTGTAGTCCAGGATATGAGTGATGTGACTTCAGCAGGTGTTTGTAGCACTCCTCCCTGTGACCTCTTGACTGATATACCGTTTGATTGCTCCTTCCCTTTCCTGTCTCTTGCTCCATACAGTGCCCCAGTAGGGTCTAAAGAGTTCTTCAAAGTGTCCCTTTTACAATTTTTCTTAGGGAGGGGAAGAGAAGGCACTGAGAGCACTGTTGTGTGCATTAGTTTGCATCTCTGTAGAAGATAGACTGATGGCGTTGCCTGAGCTCTGCCCCTGAGAAGTAGAAAGATGGGATCTTACAGCCCTACTGCTCTCTTGATGTAAGTCTGGTTTCCTTTTCCCGTGGGCGTAGGGTTGAGAAAGGTCATATAAGCTGCAGTGACTGTCTTTATGCAGCAGTAATTGAGGGTACTCAGAATGTGTATAATTCCCAAGTTGCACACAAAAAAATTACTATATGATGGATTGGTTTCACACGGTTTTCCCTTTTGTTCCACCTTAACAAAACCAACAAACTCAAACAAAATATATCCTTTCCTTTATGCAGGAAATTAAACTAGAGAGACTTGGTGCTTGTCCATAGTGCAGTTTATTTTAAGTGCCCATACACACATGTATTTTCTTGCTTTCTCCCTCTAAGGACTGCTTGCTTTGGTGCTCCACCTGCAAATTTGATTTAAATGTCCTACTGATATAAAGTTTAATTTTAAATTTATAGTATGTGTTTTTCTCTGCCTTGGTCATTGTTGCTCAATATCCAGCAACTTCTTTATCCATTGCCCTCTTTGTCTCCTTGAATCAGAAAAAGTTTGCTCTTCTTTTATTATGCGTTCACAGGTGAATCAAGTAGCACAGTATCAAGCTGAATCAGGAATCAATCCCCCAAGCTACATGGGGGAGTTCTTGATTTTGGTTTTTTATATATATATGTATATATAAATCCCCCACCAACAACTTTTTTGTTCTATTATTTTTATTACTGGCCTTCCTTGCCAAATTCAGGCCATGTTGGTCAGTCTGTCTGGCCTGTGTCTCTTCCACCTTAGTTCATAGAGTCTCTATGGATTTCTTTTAAAATTTGCCTAGGTTAATTTGATTGTTTCAAACTTCTCTGCTGTTCTGATCATTTTTCACAAGTGCTCTTCTTGCCGTGTCTTCAATCTGGGTGTAATCCCAAATCAGGGCAAGTTTACTAAGTACCTTGCAGGATTTTCCCATTCACTGGCACAATTCTAGGCAATTAGATACATAGCTGCATTAATTAATGCATTTTAAAGACAAATCTAGCCTAATAGGAGGTTCAGGGTGGCTGTCTGCAGTATGTTGCCTTCCACCACATTCCTAATTCCCATTTTACTACACCTAATTCCCATTTGCTACCTTGTCTCTTAGGCACTTCTGTAGTCTTTTGTATCTCCTCCCTTTTCTTTGGCTAATATTTCACTGGTGTTTAAATCCACATCCAGTTGTGTTTTTATTACACAGAGATGGAATAAAAACCCATCCCATGCCCAGTGATTCCTTTTCATTCTCTGCTTTCCTTTTGTTTTACCTTAAGTATATTGAAAGGGAAACAGGAGGAGGGATGGAAAAGGAAGTGTTTGGTCTAGACTTCCAAATCTATTTCTTTTTCCCTACATAGCATAGCTCATTTCCTTCCAGAGCAGTATGGCTGGGAAGTTCCACATTTTTTTTTCTCAGCACTGACTTTCCTGAAGTTTGTTGAGTCAAAGCACAGCTACTAGGAGTGGTCCAGAGGACTGTATACATGATTGTGTGAGTGTTCTTCCCACTTTTGCTGCTGAGCTGAAGAATAATCAGAGATTAATGTGGAAAGGAAAGGGCAGTCTAGATAAGCAGCCACAGTGTGGAAATGTTGAAAGAAAATAGACAAATATCCATAGACACACCTGCACTTGGGCGTTTCTGCATTGTGGGGCCTCATTTGTTTTTGCTTGTTTTTCCCATAAATGTCTGAAGGACAGAAAACTGAACAGTATGGGGGTTGATGATTTGCTTGAGGGTTAATTACAAGGGTTTGCCTTTGCAAAAAAAAAAAAAAGGGGTCATAGTCAAAGTCAGGAGGATTTTTTGAAAGTGCATTTATATTTGCTGTTTTCAAAATTATCCAACTTAGTAATGTTGCATCCAATCTTACCACTCTTCTGTGTTTGCTTTAAATCAAAATAATAAATCTTTTTAGGTCAAATTAAAATTCATGACTAAGCAACTTTCATCCTATTGGTTCAAGCTATTCTGTTTCAAATTTTCAGGTGAATTAAACTCAGTTTGGACAGGAAATGCTTCCAAAAAAAAAAAAAAAGGAAAAAAATTATGAGATCACAGTCTGTCAACTTCATGGGATTTCTAATTTAGTTGGTGCCTTTATGTGTTTGTTTACTTAAGATCTGAGATTTCTTCTGTGTTGAGTGCATGGAGACATGAACAGGAAGATGAGCTGGAATCTGACTACAGGCTTGATTTAAGATAATTATTTTGTCTGTTCAGTTTGGCCTTTGCTTAGCAAGACAAAGTTACATGGTGTTTATTGTTCTGCCCCTAGTAACTGCAGATTCGTGTTGAATAACTGACACTTATTCCTGAGTCTTAAAAAAGTTGTAGCTTATTTCTTGTGTTAATTGTCAGAAAATGCACTCTAAAACCTTAGAGGAGTACTTCCAGACTACTAGGTATAGCAGTTACGCAGGAAGTTGAGTTAATTGATCTTTTTTTTTAATAGAGGAGTAGATTAGGAAACTATCTTTACATTTTGTCTCAAAAATGTTCAACAAATTCTATAAGCAAAGGAAAAGATGTCCTGCTTCCCAGACCCTTTGCCTTTAATGTCCAACTACAGAAAACCCTCCTCCTGTTAGGCACAAGGTAAAACACTGTAGTATTCTCTCCAGGCTGATGACTTTTCTTCATGTGTAAGAAATCCCCTGGCTTGGGAAGAGATTGTGTATGGGTAGGCATTTAGTACATCAACTTGATCAACCACCACTGGACAGCATCAAGGTATTGGGGTCCCAGAATTTGGGAGTTGCTCTCTGGCATGGGAGACTTTGTAAGAACAAACAAGGGATGTTATGGTATGTGAAGTAATACAATGACACTGTTAAGGAGCTCACGCTGCAGCTTACAGATCTTTTTGTGAGGGTAGGATATGCTGCTTCTTGCTTGCTTCAGCTAGGTTGCAAGTGGCCAGACTGCTACAAGGACATGCAAATTTTCCATTTGTAGAGGTGCATCTGTAGTGAATAGATATGTAGTTGGTAGGTGAAGGTGCATGAGTTATTTACATCCTTATTTTAATCCATTCAGCTGTGTTGGACTGGTTTGCTCAAGCTTTTGATATCTGTGACTGACAGGAACATGTCTGTTCTGTTAAAGGGAACTCTAAAGGGAACCCAGCAGTGCCAGGTATTCAAGATTAAAGGGAGGGATGGGGAGGGAAGAAGTTGGCTATGACATTTCTACTGATATTATCTGCCAGTAAGTGATCACTGTGAGATTTTTTCCTACCTGGAATGTGTCACTTTGTTTGGATTGTTTTTGGCCTATGAGATGTCTATAGTAGGTGCTAAGGCTGTATTTAGTAGAGGTGAGGGTGAGAGGTAAAGGTGCTGCTTTCTAAGAGGGAGAATGAATACACAACAATACAAATGATTTACAAAATACTAGTTTTGTATCTGTGATCAGGGCATGGCTAGGGGCTTTCAATACTCAAAGCAATGTCAATGTACTCTGATCAAGGGGAGAGGCTGCAATAGTAAGTAAAATGTTTACTCTGCCAGGAAAAGATGGGCCAGTATCTCATGTTTTCAAGTAATTTTTCCAATTATGCACTCTAATGGAGGGGTAGGGGAGACTGACCTTTCTGGCAAATATTGATGTCATGAGTGTCTTTGTGTTTATAATTGCTTAGTTTTGAAGGACATAGTGCAGTTTCAGAGAACAAAACAGTTGTGTTCCTGGAAAGTCAGGATTTGAAGCAGTGCTGTGCTAAATGCTGAATGAGGCAGGTCAAAATACATGGAGGCATAAGTGAAAATTAAAAGAGGAGGGGAAAACCCAAAGGTATCTAGTTTTGTTGCCTGCCAGCTGGTAGGACTACAGAGCTTAAACTGTGTCTTAGGGGTCTGGCAATGGCATATTGTATGGCCTTAAGAAAGTAACTGCGTCTGAAAGTTCCTGAGGTCTTTGATTTGTGAAATAGGGGCAATAAGCAAGGTGCCTTGAGTTCTAGGGATAAAATGGTGCTATGCAAAAATTGAGTTCTATCACTTTTAATAATATTATTATTATAGAAGTATCTCACTATAATTTTTACATCAGACATAATTACTGTTTTTCTGTTAACAGTTTAAGATTACAAAAAGGTGCAAAAATATTTCAGTTTCTCTGAAGGTATTGCTTGGAGGCAATCTGTGAAGATTTAGTGTTTTTTGCTTTGTCCTGGTATGCAACATGGCCTGTAGCATTAGAGTCTTTTCAGATCAATGCATTTCAGCAGAATTATTAAGTGCTTTCCCAGTAAATTGTAAACAAATAAAACACACTTGAAAAGCAGACCAGCATTTACTTTGTTTTTTTTTAATTTGTCTCATATTTTGTAAAGCAAAATGGAAGAGACTAGGTCTTCCATAACATCCACATCTAAAGAGCAGTGCATCTTATGCTTAACTGACATTAGTAGAAGAAAATATATTAGTTACATTTCTTATTCTCACCATTGCACCTTGGTTACTGTTGTTGTAGTGGATTCTTATGCAGAAGGTGTGTAAGAATGCATGACCATCTCTTTGCACCAGGAATGGCAATGTTCAAGTCTTATCTCTAGACTAGTAATACTTTTCCTATCAAGTGCCTCCTTTTCTGTTTTGCTGGATGAAAGAAAATAAAGTGCATTTACATTGGAAAACTTAAGTGTGCTCTCAGCAGATTCTAGATTTGGAAAAAAAATGGTAGCTGGCTTGTTTAGTGAACAACCCTTGACTGCAATCTCTAATCTCAGGACTGGTTGCTGGGCTCACCTGCCTTCTTGCAGTGCTGTTACTAAGCTCAAAGGGGCCGAGTTCAGGCAAGAAACATGACACTGCGTAGAACTGGAAATGTATATGTAAACATTATTTTTGGCTAGCACTTTTTTATCCCCCTGCTTTGGTACTTATGTGACCATCACTACATTTGTTGGAAGCAGGTGGAATAACACGTTACACCATAGACAGAAATTGTTTCCAGTGTGAAAGAAGTCTTGGATTTTCCAAAAGGCTCGCAGGAGGAATATTTTCCTCCTGAAACTTCAGGAGATAGATGAAGACTTACTGGACTGTGTATTGCTTGACTTTTGCTAGCTTCCATTAAGCATTTAGTAGATGCTACAGGAATACATGTGATCAGAGAACTATAAAGCTTCTCAGAAAATAGCTTTTTGACATGCAGTGCTGTCCATATTTTGTCACCCTGGTAGCCCTGCTAAAGCAGCTCACAGTGAATCCCCCTATCACAAATGTGTAAAATGGGTTGAGGTTGGAGAATAAATCTTCCTCTCTCTTCCACAACACTGAATTCTCCTTTTCCTCTTTCTTACCCACTACTTTTTGGATTGCAAAAATTACTGAATGTAAATCTGGAAAATCAGCGGAATGTTTGTTTTTATTCTTTTCAAAGTGTTTTCATGCTTTTAGGTGAGTGTCTGACTTATGGTTATTGGCCCTTGTACAAGAGGCTGTGCAAGCTATTTCCTTTTTCCTTAATTAAACCATGCAGAATATTAGGTTTCTAAGCAGTGAATTTCCTCTCAGGAGATAGGTGAGCATATGTGGTAAAAGCAGCTGGTTTTGTAGGATTTAGAAATTGATCCTTCTATACTTTCCAGATACTTTCTGAAGCCAAACTTGTACTTTTCATATAGACAGAAGTGCAGTCTTCCCCATCCTCCCCTTTTTTAAAAAAATCTGAGTTAAATAGACAAGTAGATAGTTAGAAATAACTGAGGAAATTTCTAAGGGTGTGGTAGTAGGACCATGGTAGCAAACATGGTGATAGCAATAGGCCAGAGTAGTTTGTGTGTGAAACTTGATTTGAATCAGCAGAGCTCCATAGGAACTAAAGCCAGCCCTCTGCTTTTATGCTGATGTTTTTGTGCATGACTTGCTTGCAGTGCTGGTGATAAAGGGAAGAAAAGGTAAAAGGGAGTGACATTTCCTTCACTTTTCTTGTGTCCTGGTTTTTAAGGTCATGTATTTTTATAACTGTCAGTTTGTCTGTGTGGGTGGGTAGATATGAGTCTTGGTCTGTCTTCTTCTTGTGCAATGTCAGGGAGAAATTCAGGTCGGTGCACTGCTGGGGCCAGCCCACATCCTTCACCCACGCAGCCGCTTGAGCAGTTGCACACATCAGTCAGAGAAAGCTCTCATCTCTGTGCACTTTTGGAGCAAGTGTGTGAGCTCATGATGACATTAGATGACAGTCATGTTGCCACAGGGTGGCCACCATTGCCTGGTGCGTGTACTTTGTACAAAAGGTCTGAAATAAGTGATTGTCTTTGATGCAAAACATACTGCTCCAACACTTACACCACAGATACCCATACTTTCCCCTCAGAGATGCTCTGGGATAGAGCAGAGGGAAAGAAAAGTGAGGAAAGTGATTTGGCAAAAAAGTTACAAATGTCTGTACAAAAAATCCCACCTAGTGCCATGCTTTTAAAATTGTCACCCAGTTACAAGCATGGCAGAGGTTGGAAATGACCAAGGCTGTACACAGCCAAACAGAAGCTGGCTGGCTGAATCATGCCCCAAGGATTGGAGAGTTCTTGGAGCACAGATGGATGCTATGCTGGGGAGAAAAGTTCTTACAAAGCTATTGCTTTCACATCCATTTAGTGTTGTTTTGATTTTTTGATTTATTTTTTTCAAAGCACCAATGCTGCTCCTTGTTATTTTTCCCTTGAAAGATGAACCCAAAATAAATGCACTCTCACACTCTTTTATTTTGGTGTCTCAGAGTTTGTAGTATGCAACACCCAGTTATAAATAAATTGACTATATGAAGTGAAAATACTCTGTTTCTTCAGGTGAGAGGTGTTGGCTTCTTCCAAGTCCTGTTTACTTGGACCATCTCTGTTACAGAGTGTGTGAGACAAATTATCCTTCTGTGCCCAGGTAAGGTTGGAAACGCTTTACTGATTAATTTGCCCCTGCAACTTCAGTAAAGTAGCTCCAAGTTTTGTAAGTACATGAAAGATGAATTTGGTGTCAGCTTCTGACACTTCAAATAGGATATCTAGGTACATAGCTTTGTTTTGCTAAATTAATGGAGTATATTGAAACAAGTTATCCTTGGGGCATGTGCCAGTAGGCAGATCCAAGTAGTACTGAGATCTTAAGTTCCTCCAGTCGTGGGAATGCTTTTAAACAGTTAGCAGAGTGACATCTCCACCTTGTGGGGTTGGGGTTTCAGAAGTTCAATATCAAAAGAGAATGGAGTTTTAGGGTGTCCTTCAATCTGCCCGAACCCTCTACACCCTCAGTGCCCTGGGGACAGAATGCATACGTGCCTACCTGCCAATTGCACTCCAAACCTTGTTTATGAATGACTATATGAAGAAATTCAGAGAATTTGTTTTAAATGTTTAATTGGTCTATCCAATTATTTTATCTTTAAATGTAGGCAGGACAAACCAATAATTTAAGACAGAGTGGTGTTAATCAATATAGACATCCCTTCCATAAAAAACCCCCCACACTTCCATCCATTAAAATATTGAAGCCTTCCTAATTCAGTGTATTCACAGACATGTAAAAATTACAGGATAGGGGTCTGCCTGAGAACAGATTCTCCTTGTATTACCATGCCAACAGTGTTCATGCTGCTCCACTTCACCCACAGAAAATACTGGAGACAGATGCCTAGATCCAGGAAAGGAAGTGGCTTTAGCTGTGCTGTGCACAATTCTTAGAGGTAGAGGAGCAATTCTGACTCCTACAAAAAATCTCCAGCTTTACCACACTGGTAAGTTTGCAGATGAAAGTGTATGATTGAATATTGCAATGAGTGTTAGTTTGCATAGACGACGAGACCATCTTCAGCTATGCTACATAATTTTTGTAGATGTGACTCCGGCAAGAGGGGCCCAGATCTTTTTCTGCTTTGAGATGTGAACTTGTCACTGCTGAATATTTGAGAGGAATCTCCCTGCAGAGAGAAGTCTCCTCTTTCCCCACCCCATTCCTTTGATTTTATTTTCTGCCAATAGCCTCTCTTGAAAATGAACTCCTAAACAAGTTGCTTCATTGTTATGATTTTTACCTTTCCTGTAGAAGCCAATCCCTGCTTGTTTCACATTCAGGAACTGCATAGATAGTGGTGGTCTTAGTTCAAGATGCAGGAACTGCTTTCTGAGCACTTTGATTACACTGCACAGATGCTCACCCATAGACCAAAGCACAGGAGAATAACCATGCGATGTTCACGGATAGGTCACAGCATACTTGGCCTTACCAGCTCTGTTTTGCTACTTTATCATACAAATCAGCTCACACAGGTGTTCACACAGTGAGGGTGGAACAGGCTGGTGCATATGGTAGTAGAACTGAAGGGGGTGGGAAGAGGAAGAGAAGACTTGCCAGACTTCATAGTGTTAATAAAAAAATAAAGAATGGAGAGAAACAACGTTTGAGAGTAAAGAGTGACCTGACAAATGTGACCTCTGTTTTTCCCAAGAGCTTCTGACTTTGAAACCAAAGCTGGTTTTAATGTTCACCAGGTGCCATCAGGGTGTTTTTATGCCCTTTAAGGAACGGAATTAGCCATATGGTTTCAGCATCTGCACTTCAGTGAATTTTTGTGACAGGGTGTATTCTTGTTCAGATCAACCTTTGAGGTTCAAAGGCCATAAGCAGCTCAAACATTAATTCTGTTACTTCCACAGGAGGTGATGAACGCCAACTTGTACTTCACACAGGTTTTGCCACAGGATCCTTTCCAGTCCTATCCCTCTTTGAACACGGTCTGCCTGAGTATCTCTGACCCACCAGTCAGAGCAATCAGAAAGGTAGGCAGATGCAGCACAGAAGTAGTGCTGGTAGTAAGATTATTCCTCATGCTAAAATAATACTTTAAAGTTCGTATTCTGTCAGCTGAGATTATAGTTCAATTTCTTGGATGAAGTGAGCTGTTATTTTGCTCAAGACATATGACTCTTTGTGCCCCATTGTTATATAAGCAAATTGTTGTTACTTATTATCTTCTTTCACGTTGCTTCCTCTATGGGTAATTGTGCCTCTGATATTATTTAGATATCTCAGCCTTGCTTATGACCTGAGTGTCACATGTAGAGTCTAGCTCTTCAGGTGATTGTCTTGTCCTGCAGAAGCTGGATATATAGGAATATTATATATTGTCAGCCAGAGGAAAGAACCAACTGATTGGTGTCTTTGCTGCCTCCATCCCTCTCCCTTTTCTTTTGAGAGGCCCAAGAGCCAGCCATTCCTGGTCAGTTACCCTTCTGTTTGTGAGGCTTGGTTGTCAAGCAACTCATCTGATCTCCTGGCATAGAGGCTGTGCTGTGGCAGGGAAGAAGGGAGTGTAGGCAGTGTGCCTGCAACAGAAGATTTGCTGGGGGAGAAGGACCTAGGTCTATCCAAGGAGCAGCTCAGGATCACTGACTTACTGATCTCCAGAGTGGGCAAGGTAAGATGGCCTTGAGAGACCATTTCCAAGGATAACTGCACCATCTATGCAGCCTTGCTGCTGTAGCAAGTGGATGCTTAGGAGCACAATAAAAGATTATGTCTAACACCTCTGGTTGTACTGCAATAAACTACGAGTCCAAAAGTGCAACAGGATGACCTCACCTTCTGCTTCACAGTACGGTCACCTCCTGCACCCAATTATTTGTTCTACAGTCCATTAGTTTAAAAGTGTAGGACCAAAGTAATTTCAACAAGAAATCTGGGATGCTGTTGTGCACCAAGGATCCAAGACAACTAGCATTTGCTGAAGTCAACATAGTGATGTTGTTGTTATTAATAATTGCATTTCATATTGTGGCACAAAATGCAGCTTGTTTTTGTCTTATGATGATTAAATTGTAGGAGTGCTTCTTATCAAAGATTAAAATTGCTGCGCAAAGTTGTATTTGCATCCAGAGAGAGCATTTATTGATTAGCAAATAATTATGTGATGAGATTGAAGCATACTGCCTTTTCTTTTTCAGCCTTAGTTTGAGACATGCATACTATAAAAGCATATGTACAAATAAATGGTTGTCCCTGTGTCTATAAAAATGTAGGCAGACATGTTACAGTGTAATTAAGTTTTATTGGGAGTGACAGTTTAGAAAGGAAATACTGCCCAAAGGTAGGCAAGGAGTATAGCAATAAGAATGTACATTTATAGGTTTACAATAAAATATTAGAAACATATTCCTATAAAATAGAATCAATATTACCATGCAGGTGTATAGATACATATTAATTCCTTTTTAACATTAAAATATGTTTGGAGATTGTTTTGAAAATTTCCAACCCAGGCACAAAGTCTAGATACCTATTCCTTCTACTTTATGGTAGGATAAAAATGTAGACGGTGAGTAGGATTTAGTAATGCTATGGGCATTGCTGTGGGTTTTGGGGTCAATTATAATCACCGTGGAGACTGAAGTGTATTGAAATCAGAGAACCACAACAAACCTTTTAAATGAATTGTTGAGGCCTTCTAAGAGGATTTTAGAGTAAAGGCATCTAAATGCATTCACACATGTCCGGGAAACCTGAGTGCCTGTGTGCATTGTGGGACCCTTGTTTAATTTTGTGTAGTACTATGATGACCTAAGCCTGTTTTACTGCATGTTAGTTTGTGTAGTGCCTCCTGAATCAATTCAGAGCCCTTATTAGTATAAGGATGCTTCTGCTGGAGAACGTGGGTCTTCTTCAATTGCATTGAATGACTTTTAAGGATGCTTCAAAAATGGGCACTGGATAATGGGGCCTGGAGGACAATGTTTCAAAGTTGATTTGAATAAGCAAGAAGAACCAATCCATCTTGCAAATAATTCTGACTTTTTTGGGGTTTTTTTTATTTAAGTTGTTTTTCATGTACTTAGAAATAATATTTTAGTATTACTGAAGTCTTTTCTAGTTTGTGTTCAGCAGCAAATTCTGGAAAGTTCATGAGCAGCTGTAGAAATAACAGGAGAGTAGTAACTCAGGAGGAAGCTGCCTCAGTATTCACAGCTGAAAGGTTTTCCTGCTGTATTCCTAAATTTAACCTTCAGCTTCACTTTCCTGTAGGATAGTTCTGATTGTATTGTGTAATGAAAAAAATCTTATATAATCTTTGCTACTTTTTTTCCTTTTTGCATAAAGAAAAGAATTTTGTTGTTAAGAAGAAAATGTTCGGAAGTGTTTCCACTAAGGCACAGCTAGAAAAAAAAAAAGAAGGTAAAGAAAATTTCCATTAGTTGTGTTAAGAAAATGTAAAATAAATCAAGTATACACATTTGAAAAAGTTCTTCTGAAACTTAAACTGTGCTTCTAGTTGTCACTTGAACCAGTTATTGGTGATGGATCTTTGTGTTTGTATGAGTGAACAGAAGAATGGTCACACTGGAATAGCCTGAAATTAGTGTTCTGGATGAGTATTGCCTGGTTGGTTTTACATTTATTTTACTACTGCTATGAATCACACTAGCTACAAATCAGACTTCAATGTTCTGAAGACATAAGTAAACCAGTGAGTTCATGAGTTTGAAATATTACACCTATAGTTTCCTGTGTAATTTTTTCATGTTGTAAAGTGGATATGAATTGCCAATGACTGCAATAGTAAGTCAGGTTTACGTAATCAATTATTTTGTGTCTTTTAGATATTCTGAATATCATGTATATTTCTTTTATATATATATATAAAAATATATTTGAAGAGACCTGTAGTGGTTTTCTTTGCACATAGCTGGTATGAAAATTTTGTTTACAAACAACAGCTCTTTCTCTTGTTGTCCAGCTGTCCACAAATAAAAAGCAAAACAGGAGAGAGAGCTAATCATTATTATGTACTAAATTCAGTATGTTTACTTTTTGTTCATGTTAGCAATTAACTGCTAGTGACAACCTGCTCCCTGAGCACTAATTCCACCTGCAGTCTTAAGCATGAAAAAGAAGATACTGGGCTAGGTGTAATTAAACTTAAAAATCTGGAACAGTTGTTCATTTTAGTGGTTGCTTCCCTTGAAAATTCCATTAAGACTAGTAGGGTGTTAAGACCTATGGAAGTGAGAATGCATTTCATGACCTTGGGGACAAGAGAAAACCAGCATGGTCACCAGATGGGTAATGTGGGGGATGACAAAGCTCTTGAGGAGATACCCTTGCTACAATTACTGCGTACCAAGTGCAGCAACTTAAAAAAATAAATTCAAAAGTCCTTTGGATCATCCCTTAAACAAAATAAGATTGTGGTGATGATGCCCAGGGTGTTTTATTTTCTTTTTAAGTTGGCTATTGACCTGTGGCTTCCTAAGGGAAAGGAAAAGAAAGATTGGATAGGGAAATGCTAGCATACCTTTGTATAGAGCCTTTTGATGGGCTTTAGATGCAACAATATTGTAGCACACTGTATGAAGAAGAGGTAGACAGGTACATCTGCTGGCAATCTTTCTTTTTAATTTGGAGCCACCTGAAGGCAGGAAGTAGCTGAAAAAAAAACCCGATTCCCATATGGCTTCTGTTCTTTCAGAGTAATAGTGTGCAGGTAGTGGTGGTGGTGGGGGAAAGTCTACATTTACCTCTAGCTTCTGTTTGCCTGTTTGTGAGCCTGAGAACATTTCCTGTCTGCTTGGTAATGGGAAATGTAACCAAACATTGATGAGTGATATTTCACATGCTTGGCATTATGCATTGGATTTTCTTTACCACCTGAGATATGTTGCAACATGCATGAAGAGGGAAAGCGGCTGGATCATTAGCATGATTTGCAGCTAGCTTACTGTAATATTTTACCTTGTTGGCGTCTCAGCATATATTGTACTGTGTCTAAAATATGTTTCCCAATTATAATTCCTTACAGTCCAGTATTGCAAAAAACATGTGAATATTGTTCTTTAAAATACATGTAGTTTTGTGAGTGGCACGCTTTGAAATGAGAAGTTCTGCTTTGATCTAGAATGTATATATCAGCTCTCTACTTATATTTTTCTCATTTTTGCTTCTGCATTTCCCCATACTTTCCTTCCTGTCTGTGTTTTACTTATTTCCTCTCTAAAATATAGATACATGGGAACAAGCATTTTCATTCACTTTTGGGGATAGTCTATTACCATTTTAAGAAAGGTCAGCAGTTCACAAGACTGTTTCCAAACATGGATTATATGAAATGTTGTTTAGGAAAAAGGAAATAAAATCAACAATGCTCAGTATCCTGCAGTTTTCAGATGAATAGTGCCACTAAGAAATGTCCATCCTGCTTGTTCTTGCCCTGATTCTGTGAAAAATTTTGTGATGCAAATTCACTCATCAACTGAAGGGCAAGGTGAGAAAAGGAGGATGAGAGAGTGCAGAAAGGAATAGCAGAGAGAGATGTGTATTTTGGATGTGTTTATTATTGATATTATGTTAAATTATGCTAAATTGTTGTAAACATAGGTTAGGATTACTGATTGGGAAGCAGTATTGATATTGGCATATTTACTAATATCTGTGGCCCTATTAAATTTTTTAGTTGCTTTAATGAGAGAATGTGAAGGTATGTGACTCTTTAGGAAGAATTTGAGGAGAGAGACAAGTCACTTTTTTTTTTGCCTGTGTGCAAACAAGATGAGAATTCAAGGCTATGGATTCAGAGGCACGGAGGCATGGAGTAGTTAGAGTGGCATTTCTGTGAAAAAAAATGTACTTTTTTTCTACTTAAAAATATGAAATACTGAAACTGGCCATTTTTCACTACTTGTGCTTACCTCTAGAAAACAAAGTCTAGTATGTTCTTAGTTGATTTTTCTGTAATTTCTGTCTCAAGCTTGCAATGCCTTCAGATTCAAGTGTGTGAGAGACATAATCACACAGTAAAACTCTGGTTACTCTTTATCTGGGTGTCATCAGGGAAATGTGCTCTGTGGGTGAAGACTTTCCAGAAACCAGTCCTAGCATGAAAGCAGCAGGGAACTCCATCCTCTGGATGCTGCTTTAGGACCTTAAAAATTAATCTTCCTTGTCCCAGAGGGATTTCAGGCCCTGAAAAAGTCTATTACCTCTCCCTACATAGGCATGAACAACACTTAGAAGTTTCTACAGTGTTGTGAGTGCTAAGTTGTATGAGTTCAGTATATGTTTATCTATCTGTAACTTTTTTTAAAATGACATAGGCTTGATATAGAATCATAGGATGGTTTGGGTTGGAAGGGACCTTAATGATCATCTAGTTCCAATCCCCCTGTCATGGGCAGGGAAGCCTCTAGATCAGGCTGCCCAAGGCCCCATCCAACCTGGCCTTGAACACTTCCAGGGAGAGGGCATCCACAACTTCCTTGGGCAACCTATGCCAGTGCCTCACCACACTCATTGTGAAGACATTCTGCCTTATGTCTAGTCTAAATCTCCACCTCTCCAATTTATAGTTCTCCTCCCTTGTCCTATCAGTACATGCCTTTGTAGAAATTCTCTCCCTGTCCTTCTTGTAGGCCCTCTTCAGGTACTTGGAAGTCACTATAAGGTCTCCTCTGTACCTTCTCTTCTCTCAGCTGGACAACCCCGAATCTCTCATACTGTTCTCATCTGGGAGGGGCTCTAACCATCTGATCATCTTTGTAGCACTCCTCTGAACCCATTCCAGCAGTTCCATGCCCTTATGTTGAGGATTCCAGAACTGGACACAATACTCCAGGTGGGGTCTCACAAGAGTGGAATAGAGGGTCAGAATCACCTCCCTTGACCTACTGGCCATGCTTCTTTTGATGCAGCACAGGATATGATTGGCCTTCTGAGTTGTGAGCACACATTGCCAGCTCATCTTGAGCTTCAAATCAACTAGCACCTCTAAGTCCTCTGCAGGGCTGGTCTCAATCACGTCATCCCCATCCTGTATTGAAACCATAGATTGCCCTGACCCAGGACACTTGGCCTTGTTAAACCTCATGAGATTCACGCAGGCCCTCTTCTTCAGCCTGTCCAGGTCCCTCTGGATCACATTCCATCCTTCCAGTGTGGCAACTGCACCACTTAGCTTGGTGTCATCCACATTCAATGCCTTTGTGCTCCTCTAGATCTTGCTTGCAGGGTCAGTTTTGCTATTAATGTTTTATCTTTTGAGAATGTTGGAAAGTTGCATTGGATATGGCTAGTTCTTTCTTTTCTATATATTGTCTAGTTGGAAGTTTCTCACAAAGCAGTATGGTGAAGCTAAGCCCAGTTTCTCCTGGTATGGAACATAATAAATTTCTAGTTGGAAATAATGATACTATGATGTTATTCCATCAGATCTCGAACCTGTATTAAACCAGAAAGACTGGTGGGCACAAGGGCTATGTCTGTACTAAGTTGTTAAATGTGCCTGTGGCACTGAGGTTTTGGATAGCCCTTGTCCATATCACACAAGTCTTACTCTCCAAAAGAAGGTGGCTGTGATCAAACTGCCTTATGGTGTTTATCCCTGGGCTGTGTTTTTCCCTTGTGGTGCCAGGGAGGGTGCTGTCAAGCTTGTGCCAGACCTGTGCCGAAGACTAGTCTAATAACTGAAATACAGAGAGAATTAAAGGATTGCTCTGGGATTGCTTCATGGCACTGTTTAATTTACTGATGTAGAAGTGGCCAATGAGGAATGTCTGGCTCTCCAGTTATCCTCTTCACTGAGGATCAGCACTCCAACTGGATGTTTCATGCATTTGTGAACTCATTTTTTCTTAGCACTGCTGAAGACTGTTATGATTTTGCCTTGAAATGACATCTGTGTTACTTCTGCATATCTCTTAAAGAAAAAAGATGAAGAAGTGAACATAACACTGGCCACTGTATATGAGGCCAGTAATGGGAGTAAAAGAGCTTGCCTTTTCCCTGACGTCTTTTTTTGCTCTTCAAGAATTCAGGGAATGATAGTGATTTCTTGTCATCATAATATGTAGTGCATTTTTGCTGCGTGCTTCAAGTGCATGCCTCATGTGTGTGTGTGTGTATGCATAGACATACATATATACATTGCCCATTTATAGAGGAGATCTGTAGTAGCTGTGTATGATTTTGGGGTGGTTGTATTAAATGATAGTGACAGGTCATGTGAATGCTGAGGGTTGGACGCAGCAGGAGGCAGTGCACATGCATCTTCAGCATTAACACAATTGACATCCGCTCAACAGAAGGGTGGCTGGGCCTTTCCTTAGGAAACATATGCCAAAACTATTATCAGAGACTGCGTCATGGCCTGCAGCAAACTGGACAGGATGTTAATGAGGAGGGAATTGTGGGAGGAGGAATCTGTGTGCATCTCATATTATCAAAACAGAATGCTGAATAAACAGATTATTTCAATTACTGTACCCTTTCAGCAATTTTGGTAATTTTTCCTCTTTATCAGGATTATGCTGATAAAAGTTTAGTTTTCATTACTTAGTTGGTACAGATTTGGGGATGTTTTAAGTGCAACAAATAAATAAATAAATACATAAATGCAAACATCTGGGTGGCTATAAATCTGCTGTAGACCCAGGACAGCTCATTATTTCTCCTTGACGAAGAAATCTCTGGTGCATACTATGATGTGTGTGACAGTGTGTAAGGAGGCACTCCACTATGTCAAGCGAAGCAATAATGAGACTTTCTGAAGCATTGAACTCAGCAAAAGATAGAGGTGTAAAGAAAATGGTTTGTGTTTTGCAACTATTTACAGCAATTGGAGAGCAGGGATTTGAACTTGTTATTTTTTCATTTGAAGACTATGCATCAGAACCTGAACTTAAGAATTAATTTGTGTTGATTCCAACAGTGTCTAATGCTAATTTAATTTACTATTTGACAATTTTCTTCTACAGCCCTTGACTGATGGTTCAATAATTTATTGCTTACTTTGCTTCTAAAAAGTTGTTTATCTTTTTCTTCATGTTCCTCTCACCCTCTGTAAAGGTTTGTCTGAGTAGCAAGAGTGAGGTAGCAAGAATAAATACCTTTGAGGATAATAGCTGTCTATTTAAAGGGGGGGGGTTTTGTCTATGTTTTAGAAAGCAAAATAACCAAACAATATCAAACCACATATTTTTTTCCAAGATGGCAAATGTTGAGAGCTGGCATTTTTATGGATTGATTAGAAGTTCAACATTAACATTAGTTTCATCTCCCTTGAAATGTTAAGTTGGTTCTCTGTTTATTCATAAATTAAATTAAATATGGTCAATGTCACAGCAAGTTCATCTTATCATTAATTTTCATCTGCCTTGTCTTCACCAGACAGTGAATCTATTTTTTCATACTTCTTAGCTAACATGCAGTAATGAACATGAGGTAACCTGTAGTTGTAATACAAGTTATCAGGATGATGTGGCTCTTGGCCTCTTGGCAAAGTATTCACGAACTCCCTTGTCTTTGTTACAGTTTTACCAAATGTCAACTATGTGCTAATATGTGCTAAGAATAGCTCTTGCTGCCCTGCCCCAACAGGAATGACCTCAGCCCTGACCTGGAGCTTCCCTGTCTCAGGGTGCAGAGATAGTTTGCATCCTGGAGCCATTCCGGCCTCATCCCCTGAGCCCCCTGAATTGCATATCTGGGCCTATTCTGCTAGAAACTAGATGTTCATTGTTGTAAACCCATCAAACAGCCCTCAATTGGCAGTCACTGTCACTTTTTATCAATCTGAATTTGATTTGAAGAACCAGCTATGGGAAAAGGGCCATCTAGAACATTTTCTTTAGCAAAGAAAATGCCTCTAAATATCAGGTGCTTAAGAAAGGGAGAAGTTGGATCAGGTCTGTTCGTTTATATACTATAGCATCATTCCAAGTGACCTAGTTTAAGATTGTGATGAGGTCTGAAGAGCAGAGTATTGAAAATGTTGTTTGTGAGAGGCTGTATGCCAGAATAATATGGGGTAAAATCATCTTAATGAGATGCTAGATCATCTGCAGAATGCACCTCTCTGCAAATGCAGTGCATTTGTTTTTCTTAAGAGGAACACAATGAGCGGGAATGTACTTTTATAAGACTGTGTGAAGACACATAAAGATTTTGGTTCTATTAAAGCTTGATGAGAAACAATTTTCTGCAGTACCCCACAGCTGCAGCCATCATGATTAAACAGTTGTTACTGACAGCCTGCTTTAGATTCAGGCATAATGATGGGACATTGGGCAAAAAACTTCTGTCACACTCCAGAAATAAAATAGCTGTTCTAAGTTTGTTTGGCAAAATAAGTATGGAGATGTTGTTTTATTATTGTAAACCAAGATCCAGATCCTAAGAGTCCAAAATAGTATTGTAGCTTGCAGCTAAAAATCAAGGCCTGTCAGGTGGTATCACATCCACCCCCTTTTCAGCTTTATTTGACTCAAGAGGAAATGTGCTGAAGTGCTTGCTAACCTTTACAGAACAAGAGGAATGACTTAATAAACATGATTTTTCCCTAGGGAATTTTACTGCCTGGCCTAGGTTTAGGTAAAGTTTCCCCCTTGACATTTTTCTACTTGTGTTCTGAGTCTTCTTAGGAACCACAGCTGCAGCTCTCAAGAAGACAAGTTGCATTGGTGTTTCCCTGGAGGAAGCGTAATATTTTTTGACTAGAACCTTAGCAAAAATATTAGACTATGTATAAGCCATCAGGAAATCCAGATTTTTACTGTTCTGGATTTGCAAGTGGGTTCTCTTAAACCTCAAGACTTTTCATTATCTCATTCTTTATAGGGAAAGGTATGTACAATGGCTAGGAAACAGAATGTATCTTGCTTTTTCTTAATGCATCCTGCTTATAAACTTGTACTGACTATAGATTATGTTGAATAAAAGATAATGAGTAAAGGTTATTTACAGAATGGGAATTGCCTTACTGTATGTCTGTCAATCCTGATTCTGGTTGATAACATCCTCTGGTTAATTGATTAACGTTATTGTGTAGAACTCACAATAGCCTGTTAGTTATTCAGAATATTTTTAAAAAGAAGAGATTTTCTTACTTCTGTCCTTGCTTAGAGTGAAAGCCACAATGCTCAAACTGAATACATGCAAGATTATTGATTTCTCTCCTTTTGGTCTACAACTATTAACCAGAATAAATTCTATATTGAAATTGCATTGCATTCCTTTTCACTTCCAGACATTAATATTTATTTGTGCTTATTTCGTTGCTGTTTCAGAACTGAAGGACATGTTAGCATTTATCTGGGGAGACCTAATAGCAGCCTTTGAGTACTTTTCCCACAGGAATGATGAGGTAGGACTCTTTATCAGAGTAGGATTTAGGGGTAATGGTTTTAAACTGAAACAGGGGAGATTTAAATTAGAATTAGGAAGAGATGTTTGACTGTGAGGGCCCAGATTGTCCAGAGAAGTCATGGATGCCCCGTCCCTGGAGGTGTTCAAGGCCAGCTCGCATCAGGCTTTGAGCAACCTGATCTGGTGGAATGTGTTCCTGCCCACAGTAGGTGGATCGGAACTAGATGATCTTTAAGGTCCCTTCCAGCTAAGACCATTCTATGGCTCTATTATTTCTTTGCAACTCATGCCACCAAAAAGACTCATTTCTCCATAGAATTCCTCCACTTCTTAGTCCCACTACTGCCTGAGTCACTGTAAATTAACATCTCATTCTGAGGGTGTATACTTAGTAATGCAACTGATAGCCTGCAAATTTATTAAGTAAGCTATAAGTAAAAAACACAGCTACATCAGTAAGAGGTGCAAATTCAGCCATAATTTTAAAGATGTATTGGTGTGGCTGCTGTTTACATTTTTCATTATTTTAAAACCATTTTTTTGAGAAACATACATATACATGTACATATGTATGTGAGTATCACAGAATCACAGAATCACTAGGTTGAAAGAGACCCACAGGATCATGAGCCCAAACATTCCTATCAGCCACTAAACCATGCCCCTGAGCACCTTGTCCACCTGTCTTTTAAATACCTCCAGGGATGGTGACTCAACCACCTCCCTGGGCAGCCCTTTCCAGTGCCCAATGACCCTAGCAGACCATAATTCATTTTGATTGATTGGATATCTAATTCTTTGCAGGAAACAATGATAATGAACATAAATCCATTATTTGTCAAGTCGTTTTAACTTAGTTTTGTATTATACCTGGATTTATCTCTGCTCTGCATTCTTATGTGTACAACACGTAATTTTGCTCATCACTGCTTAATTATCGTGCAAATACTACCCATCCTTGTACCATTATTTGATGTGAAATTTATAGACCACAGGTTGTTATCCAAATAAGGTCACTGTTGTGATTTTTAATATAGGAAATTGAAATAGAGTTAATATGTGATGGTGTAGTGTTTTTAAAATATTCCTTTGGCTTTCAAAGACCGTAGTGCACTCTTCTGGAGCAAAGAAGTTACTTAATCATTAGCACTTCATACTTGATTTTTAAAAGAGTTACTTAGCTGTGGAAAGAGGTTTTTTTGTTTTCTTGACTCAGTATCCTTTCAAATATAGCATTGAAGGGTTTTTTTTTTCCCCTTATTATTCTTTCTGGAAATAATTTCTTTAGAGATAACTGGAGCATTGTAGTTTAAATTAACACAGCATGGGGTGATACTTTATTGCTTTAATTTTGATGTAAATAAAATTGAGGATTATTGTTGATCATTTGCATAAGTACTACTTAATTGTACTCCTCTGAAGCCTTTTCTAGCTGATAATTGAGAGGTGGACACAGAAAAAACTTACAGCTATCAAGTTCTGACTAGCATATTTTAGAATTCTAGTTTGCATCACCTTGTCTACATCTTATTACCTTGATTAAGATTCATTTCCCACCATTTTGATCAGCCTAAGATATGCTGAAGTTCACATGTACAACCCTAAAAGACTTGTAGTGTATGCATTAGTTAAGGCATTTTGTATTACCAAAATTTACGTAGTAATAGTGTACTCTTCAGTAGTTTGTGGCAATTTTACATTGGTAGAAATAACTGCTACTTCAACCTGGCATTAATCTCTTCTGGAGGAAATTTCTGTCACCCTCCCCATTCCTTTGAATTACACTTAAAGGCCTTTATAATTATGTGGGGATATAAAGCAAGCATTAGGAGAGAAGATGAAATAGGAGATAACAATGATTCTTGCCAAGCACTGATGATGCTTCTGAGAGTTGGGTCTTAGTGGTTAAATACCTTAAGCCCCAAGGGGAGTTTTGTAACTCTTGTTGATTTATTGTATTTGATATACTGAAAAGGAATTCTGCCTAGTACAATGTATGTAGTGCTGATAGTCCTTTACAAATCAAAATATAGTGTATGTTTAGGTCTGAAATTAGGATATTTTGATCAATAGCAGTGCAAGTGTATTGTTATTGAATAGCAGTAATAACCAACCAAAAAAGAACAAGAGTGGTTGAAGAAAACAAGATCTTTTTTTCCCCAAAAAAACCACTACTTGAATACACTTTCTTCTCAAAGAATATTATTGATATGACTTTTGTTAACAGTGAAAATCACATCCTGCTCTGGTCCTAGAAGACCATCTTTTTTATAGTCATCTTTCTTTCCAGATTCCTGAAGTAGGAAGGGATTTATAGTTAATATATGAGAACAGAAATGTTCTGATTTTTAGGGCTGAAGAAGAGTTATTTACACACATATAGCCTGTTAAACTGGGTGATTAAGAGATTTTGGTCAGTTAAATTACTTTACATCATGCTGAGTTAATTAGTTAATATTAGGAGGGAAAACAAATGAGGTACAAATGTAATAAGAAGCAAGTAAGTAAAAGAATTATTGTGGTCTGCTGTGACTGAAAGATATTACATAAATTATGAAGTGGAAGCACTTAGGGATTTTCCATTGATAATTTTATAGAACCAAAACCAGAGGATATTTGAGTCAATGATAAACCATATGGTTACCCATATGTCTGAGATAATGTTCTGGCCCTGAAGGAGATCCAGTAATTTGAGCTGAACCCAAGTACCAACTATTTTTTAAGTGACTGGTCAGTACTCCAAGAAAATGCACAAAACGTGTGTGTAAGCATCACGGCAAGACAAAATGATCCTATAAACCTGTATAATATTTTTAAGCCTTCAGATACATTTTGCATCAAAAATTCCATTCCCTCTCATTATTTTCTCTATAACCAGTCTTGGCTTATTTATTTTTATTATTGGCAGGATTAAGGAATAAATTTCTACTTGTTACTTCACACATATTTTCAAATACTGCTCTTAAAACAAGTGTTCATGTAAAACACTGAGGAAACATTTTGCATGTGCTTAAGAAAAGACACAAAATAGAGTTTCTTTCCACACTGCTCTGCCATACAACTGAACATATCTTGAGACTATTTTATCTTCCGTTATTGAGGCTCATCCTAGACCGTTGAGTAATGCAACTGAGGAAAGTCTTGCGACATTGGAATTAAGGCTGGATCAATGTGTCTTACTGCAAAATGACAGAAGAAAGGTATATCAGTGTTCCAACAAATATAGTTGGAATTGGATGGAGATGGTTAGGGGAACCCTTGCCTTCATTAGTTTTCTCTCCAGCCTGTGATGTGTGTTGCGATCTACAACTGGAGCTGTTTGTAAGCAGTACCCTGTGTCTGACCAAATAGCATAAATATGTAAGTAAAGTAGTAACTCATTTAATTTGGAGTAGAGTTAGGGCAGATAATGTGGCTTCCTACTAAATTTAATTGCCAAAATATATTTTATTGGTTGGTAAGAGGATCCTTTATCAGCTGATTTTGTGCTGACTAGAGCTATGAGTATAGGTTTTATGCTGGGTATCATGGCTCTTTGATTTGTATCCATTCTACTTTGCTAAAAAGGAAAGTGTACTTAAATCTCTTGGGTCGTTATGCCTTCTAGCATAAAAAAAGATTTCACGCTCTGTTGGCAGCACTGTTTTTCATTTATTATAGCCGATGTTGGTATTATAATCAGGTAAGTTTGGGTTTTTTTGTAGAATTCAAGCACTGTCTTGAAAAAGGATTGATTTTAGTGTATGCTTAATACATTCTTCAGTATGCATCATGGTGTGCAGCTGAAAAAAGCCTTTAATTTAAAATGGTCTATAGATGAAGTCATTGAGCAGGTAAAACCTGAGAAATTTGAGACATTGCCTGTAAAATACAAAATTTATAAATAGATTAAAATATGCTGTAGAAAACTGAGTGGGAAAACAATCCTAACTTGAAAGTAATCTTAACTGAGTGCGGTACTCCTATGTAGACACCTAGGAAATGTAAACTAAATATCTAAGCAATGTATTTTTCCTCATCCTTCATTATTTTTAAACTGCAGATTGAGATGAAATGGTGAGAAACAGTTGTAGAGCACGTGAAATCCTCACTGTGATATAAAGCAGATAAAGTCTTCTTGATGACCTGCACACCATATCCATAGTTTGCTGTTTGATACTTTGGGAAAAGTTTGTGTGCCTCAAGCTCCTTTGTTTTGTGTTTGGGTTTTTTATTATTTTTTTATGTTTACTGCAACATGACTTTGTCATATTACCACCTGAATAGCTGCCCTCTTAACCTCAGTCACAACACCACGATATCTGTAATATTTTAAAATTCATGTGCTGGCAGCGGTAGAGCCCTATGAACAATGCTTTGTATTATTATTTATTTATACCATACAATTCAAGTTATACAAGAAAACTGTTATGCTTTAGGTTTGACTTTTATTTTCTTCCTCCCCCTTTGAATTGGATGTTGTTGTCCTTAGAAGTCAAGACCCAGTGATCTGGAGGGAAGGCCTGTAGTTCCAGCATGCATTTCTCTGTTGTATCCCTGCCCCTGTTGGTTCCCAACATGGCTTCATGAAACTTACTCTCCCTTCCAGTATTTGCCCTATTTGTTACAGTTGTAAACCACTGATATCTTCACTGGCACCTTCAAGTGAATTCCCTTGGTATTCTGGAATATTATTTTACATAATAATGACAGGTGCACATTGTGCTCCCTTGGCAGTCTAATAAGCCAAATAATATGTAGTTTAGAAATTCAGGGTATTGCTCTCTGTCTTGCACAGTATTTTCCTGTAGTTGTGTTTGGTTTTTTTTTTCCCCTAAGCCTAAACTAGAGAGTTTATTGTTTCTAAAAGCAATTTGCAACTGTTCGTATTAGCATATTAAAAAAAGGGGAGAGTCAAGTGCTTACAAGAATCCTTTATTGGTCACACTCAATAGCTGTTTGCAGACGCTCAGTTTTGCAATGACCCTACTGGATAGCTAGAAGGACAGAGATTAGATTTGTAAAAGCAAATAAATGCTGTTAGATTACAGGTATGAAAATTAAAGTAAATGGAATGAGTAGCTTTACAAAGGGAACTTCACGTTTTTTTGACTGTTTTGCTTTTAGTCTTTCAACAAGGCCAAATGCTTGGGAATAGTTCAGTATGGCTAAGACTTGGGTTTAGATACAGCTATTTATGTTTATTAGGATACCCTGGGGAACTTTATAGTTCCTGGCTTCATGAAGGATGGTATCTATTATAAGTGATAACACAGAAGTGGCTGTTGTTCTATTTGTCTGTCAGTTCAGTCTCCTTTAAAGCTTGAGTCCTGTGAGTAACACATTATCGGACTGATTCTCCTTTCCTGTTTATATAGGGTCTGGCTTTGATATGAGTACAAAAGATTAAGAAGCAGAGTTCCTGTGTTAGTAATTTCTCTTTAAGATTTTAAGATGTATACAAGTCAAATGACAGTGTGTTGACAATTACTAAAAACATCAGACTGTTGAGAACACACTTTTACATCAGCACCAAAGATTTAAAGGCACAACAACTCAGTAGCATCCCCACTACTTCATCTTTGATTGAAGCCACTGATTAAAAAGAAATTTTGCATGTTGCTTCACTTGTGTTTTTAGCTAAGGAAGATCATACTGAAAAGGCTGATTTGTCCATACAAGTGAATTTAAGTGACTAATTCCTTCAGGAAATTAAATCCCACAGTTCTTGTCTGAAGATCTTTTATCAACCAAAGTGATCTGGAACCTATTGATAGACTTTTCTAGCAATTTCTTAGTTGCATTTTACATTGAGAAGTAATAATATATTTGTAGTTTCAATTTCTTTACGGTTTTTTGCCCTTATCTGTTGCTATGTCTTTGATAAATTATAGCTCTCACTACAGAACTCCTCCTCCTTGGGATTGGGATACAGTAACCCGTTGCCCCAGCTCTTGACATTGTGTTAATGGTTTGTTTGGCAGCTGCCAATTTTTGTTTTGATGTGGAATTTTGTTATTTTTTTGCATAAAGTAGTTTTCTGTTGACAAGTTGCCTGGTACAGCAATACACTTTATCCAGAGTGTTCTATAAACCACATATTCTTCTTGTTCAAAAACAAGTAGTAGAACACCACTCGTTTTATGTAAAATAAATAAATAAATACTACATTTAAATATATTTCCTTGTGTTTGTAAATAGACTTAAATATCCTAAGTTAAGTGATGTTAAACCTATCACTGCAAAAGAGATGTGGTAATTCAGAATAAACTGGTGATGAACTCTTCGAGAAGGTGGACTCTATATCAAGTCCCAGCTACTTCACATGGAAGTTCATGTGAGCAGGCCAGGACATTTTTTTTCCCCTTAGTCTATGGCTTCTCTTGGAAGAAGGTTTGCAATGGCCCTGTTCCACCTTACCTTTTCCTGAGTTAATTTTCCAAGTTGAGTAGCGATACTGAAGTGTCTATTGTAATAGTCTGTAGTAAGTATCCACCCCAGGTAAGTCCAGAAAACTGCCTCAGTTCTTTTCGCTGTTAACACTGGCTGTAAAAATCAGAGCAATCCAAATTCCTTATTCTTTTCAAGCCAGATTTGGGGTTAACTAGTTTGCTAATCTTATAGTTTAACTGGTATGTGAATTTAACATACCATTTTCTCTTTATGAGTAGTTGATGTGATATAAACCCCTGTTATTTTCTATTTTCCTTCTTTGGGATTTTCATCAAGAAATGATAAATATTCCTATGCATGCAAATTCTATTATATGCAATGTAATTCCAGTATCTGTGATAACTGTACCATGACAATAACAGAAAGTTCATACTTACAGCTATTTGACTAATCACTTCACTACCTTTTTACATTTGAAGTATAGAACTGGTTAGATTTTATTTCTGCTCTGGTGTATGTTTATCCTTTTACTGACTTTCTGCTACTTGTGGCCGTGTAATTTACATTTACGTAGTGATCCTGAGTGTTTAGAAAATAGAAAAAGGATCATCTGCTGTAAAGTACTGCCATCAGAAAAGGGTTAGTTGTCAAAAGGTAAAACTAAATAACATCTAATCGGGCATAATTAAACCAGGTCTTGCACTTGATAAGGTACATACATGAACATTGGAACTGCTGAATTCAGAGGTAGACTGGGTTATTCTTATATTAGTTTTGAAGGAATTAGCTCATGAAAAAAAAGAATTTAAAATGAAGATGGCTTATTAGGCTCAGTTCTGCTATCTTTAGTGAGATGCCATGAGACTTATGGAAGCTTCCTTCTCTCCTCCCATCCAAATCAGAGCAATTTAGCTCTCTTTAGAAAGGGCCCCCAATGGATTTTTTTTTTAAATTACATTTACTGCATATGCTTATGGAACTATGTGAAAGTCGAACTCATCATATTATTGAAATTTTGCATGTGTTTATATAGTCTTCCTACCAATGGAATATTCAGTATGGCTAAGGAATTTTTGTGAACACATCAGATTATTGTGTTGTTCACATGTTATCAATAGAAAAAACAATGTACTGGTCAATATAATTCCAGAATTTATTGCTAAAATACCAGGATTTTGGTTTTACTCCTCTTTGGATGTCAGGTTGCTGAACTGACATGTAGGGAACTTGTAAATTTATTGAAGAACCAAATGCTTCTCAAGACAAATCCTTATATCCGCTGTGCATTGCATGAGTGTATTCATAGAGTTAAATTCCTTAGAGGGCCTTTAAACTCTTTAAGGGAGGCTAACAGGATTTAAAAGCGATAATGTTGGTTAGCACAATTTATAGCCTACTTGGATGGGTATGGTCTTTATTTATTTTCAGGCCATGGTATAAATGGTGCTGTAAAAACTTCCTCTGAATAACTGTAGAAGTTAACTGCTGATTGAGGAAAGAGACTTTTTGCCAGAGTCTAGACCATAACTCTTGAGTTTGGGTGGGGTTTGTGTCTGGGGTTTTTTTTAATTGCTTTCACATAATATCACTTTTTGGAGAATTTTTTTCCCTCATAGTTGATGATGAAAAGAGGACATTTACTTTCCTGGATTGTTTGGGCTGATGTCTCTCGGTGCAGAATGGGACTTCTTTTTCTGAAGTGGATTGTACAAAAACTTCTACTAGCAGCCACTTATTGCCGTAGTCATAAGACCACTTAATGCAGTCTTTGACCAACTACTTCTGAAAGGAATGAAAATATTGTGAGCCAGTTATTGTGACATGTAAATGACATTGAGATAAGACCATACCCACATTCCATGAATGTAACAAGGTGGGGGCTTGTATTTTGAAACCCTGTGACTACCTTGCTTAATTGCCTGTTTTCTCTTCTGCAAGAGGATCTGTGGGACACAACTGGTCCTTGTGGGATGCCTGCAGGCAGCTGTTGGAAGCAGGCATTGCCAGCATACTGTTGCCAGTGTTTAGAAATTGTTATACTACCACTTGGGACTGGGTAAAGGGAGTCATCAGTTATGTATCCAAATGTTGCAGCCATTTACCCCTGCCTCTTAGGTCTTCTCTATCCTCTTAACACAAGTGCACATTGAATTTCAGTCAGCCAAGAAATGTAGGCCTGTGAGGCTGGGCCTGTGCCAAGGCTTATTTGGATCTGGCATGCTGTATGTTCAGGCTGTTATGTGGGTGCCCTCAGCCGATGAGGAGTGACTGAAATGGTAAGCCTGCACGCCTTCATTAAATATAGTCAGCATATAGGTAGTGTTTATGCTTACTTAAATTTATTCCAATATTTATTTCCATTGCAACAATGTTTTATTCTGCTTTAAATCCAGCATGGGAGAGAGAGAGTATGACTAGAGATGTAGGTGCTCTGTAAGTCTGCTCTGTAACTGGCATGTCTTTGTTGACACTAGATCTGTAAAGTGCTCAGGAAAACACAAAAATCAAAGCTTTGCTTATATTTGTACCTTCTGTTCTCAGTGTGATGTTGGGAGCAAAGCTGCATCTATACAGTTAAATGGATTAACTCTGAAGTCCTCCAGGGAGTAGCTGCATGGATAGGCCATCACAGCAGCTAGCAGTCCTGCCATTTGCAGTGCAGGGTGATGTTTATATCTGAGCACAGTCTCCATGGAAAGTCATCATTATTAGTCTTCATTATTACTTTCTTCTCTATAATATCTGTGAGAGCCTTCCTAAAGAGAAGGTGGCAGTCCTGGGTCAACATGCTCTTTCATGCCTGACAAGAGACTGTTAGTACAGCTGCCTTTCTGTTACCAGGGATGAAATTCTGCTCCTAACTCATGGACATGTTTCTCACAGCATTGTGCTTCTGCTTCAGAAACTGTCAGCCTCTGGACTGGACAGGCGCACACTCTCCTGGGTGGAAAACTGGTTGGATGGCTGGGCCCAGAGAGTGGTGGTCAATGGTGTTAAATCCAGTTGGAGGCCAGTTACAAGTGATGTTTCCCAGGGCTCAGTGCTGGGTCCAGCCCTGTTCAATGTCTTCATCAATGACCTGGATGAAGGCATTGAGTGCACCTTTAGCAAGTTTGTGGATGACACTAAGCTGGGTGGAAGTGTCAATCTGCTGGAAGGTAGGCAGGCTGGACCACTGGGCAGAGTCCAATGGCATGAGGTTTAACAAGACCAAGTGCCGGGTCTTGCACTTGCAGCACAACAATACTATGCAGTGCTACAGACTAGGAGAAGTCGGTCTAGAAAGCTGCCTGGAGGAGAAAGACCTGAGGGTGTTGGTTGACAGCCGACTGAACATGAACCAGCAGTGTGCCCAGATGGCAAAGAAGGCCAAAGGCATCTTGGCTTCTATCAGAAATGGCATGATCAGCAGGTCTAGGGAGGTTATTCTCCCTCTGTACTTGTCACTCGTGAGGCTGCACTNCGCTGAAAGTGTCATTGGGCACTGGACCAGGCTACCCTGGGGGGTGGTGGATTCACCTTCCCTGGAGGTGTTTAAGGCACAGGTGGATGAGGTGCTAAGGGGCATGGTTTAGTGTTTTGTGGGAGTGGTTGCACTCGATGATCCAGTGGGTCTCTTCCAACCTGGTAATTCTGTGATTCTGTGTTTACTGTGCTCTGTCTTTTCATACAGCATTTAAATATCATGTCAATGGACATGTAATAAAACTTGAAGATCAGTAAACAGACACTTTGTGTAGCACTGAATATGTAGAAATGGAGCAGCCAGCAGCTATGTCAGCCACACCATTACCACCATTCCCAAGAGATCGTCCTAACTATTGTTGCCTGAATGGATTTAGCAGCTTGTAAAAGAAGTTCTTCCTGTACCAGTTGTGTGTTGTATCTTGAACAAAACAATAATAAATAAATAAATAAATAAACAAATAAATCTATTTTAAAAGCATAAACACAACAATATAGTACCTGTTTTTAACAGTGTAATATAAAAAGCTTACAATGGTGCTTTTCTAGTTGACTGTTGCAGTCACTCAAGGAGAGTTTCAAGAAGTTGCAAATTCACTGTTTCAGGCAGGAAAAAAACCCCAACAAACTAAACAGTCCAAACAAACTTCTCATACAGGAAAAGAAAAAAAATCTAAGTTTTAAAATAGTAGTTGAAAGAGAGAAAAACAAATCCAAAAGCTTATCACTCCATTGCAAAATAACTAGGTAGAGCTAAGGCCCTTTTCCCTCACATAGGCCTCTTTCCAGGTAGAGAGGGCCAGAGTGGCAGGCAGTTTTACAAACTATCCTATTACTTTGGAGCACATTTAGCCCTCAGATTTTTACACATTGTGGGCAGCTTCAGTTTTAAGCTTGAAGCTAATGTATATGTGTTTTGTATTTTAGAAATGTATATAGGACAAAGAGGAGATATTTTATTGGTGGTAGTTACTGGGGTTTGTTTCTGTGCAAAGGTGTAGGTGTAGAGATGCAGTTTTGCTTAGTATTAATTATTTAAGGCCTGAGTTACATGGGATAATTGGGATATAAAGCAGGACATTTTTTCATCTTCGCTGGCTTTTTCTGTAGACCAGTGAAAGAACTTGGCAGTGTTTGTTTATCATTTCTGGAATATGTCACACTTCCTAATGCACATGTTTTCCAGATGCAAAAAATGTAGACACTAGGGGTTTGGGATTTTTATCCAGCTGCAATGGCCTTGGAATGAGTGACATTCAGTCAATAAACTATATTTTCTCTTATTATCATTGTAGCTGTAAGCGTATGATATGGAGAAAAGAATGGCAACTGTGTGAACTGCAGTTTGTACAAGGAATTATTGTCACAACTCCTAATGCCAAGTGTTCTGGGCTGGAATAAGCAGAGCAGGAATGAAATAGAAATTCGGGGGGGGGGGGGGAAAGTAAACTCCCTGCCTTTAATCAATAAGCAGTACTGTGACCTTTGTATGTATGAAATAACCGGTAGAAGAGCTCATGTTGAAACAACTGTTTGGAAAACTACACGTAATTAAGATATTTGCATCTGTCAAGAAGCTGAGTTTTTTATAAGATGTATGTTTTGCTCTGCCCAAGCAGAGCATGTATGCTGTCTTCAGCTGTGTGTTATTGTGCTGCATAATATTTGTCCTGTTTGTTGGTAAAGTTTAATTTAGGAAGTCTTAACTGTGGACAAATATCAAATGTATGCTGTAATTAAGCTTTGAGTTTGTCTATGATACTAGTATTTTGAGTTCTAGACAGAAAACTATGTAAAGCTCTCTAATGGCTCTTAAAGGAAACCACAAATTGTTTCTTGAGTTGGTTATACAAGGAGTCGCTCCAAGGGACTTGGTCCTGCAGCCCTTGAAGTCAATAGCTGAACTCCCATGGATTTTTGTGGTGCAGGCATGGACCACTCTGCCTTGTGCAGGAGCCAGCTGAAATCAGCTCTCATGTTCCATTAGACAGTTCAAAGCTAGTAAAGCTGTCACCATTCCTGCAAGTCCAAGGGGTAAAGTGAGGACAGGACGCAGTTGACAGAGCAGTTCCCAGTGCTGAACTCTACTAGGTCACTCCTCCAGTACTCACTCCAGTGGAGGTGAAGGCAGCAACAGGGATGAGAATCCAGCAGCCACCCTGGAGTTGGCTCCAGTTGATGGGCTCTGGATAGTGCTGGCCTTTGGGGCTTGTGTGCTGCAAGCTGGGGCTTGTTTTTTAAAAGGCCAGCTTCTCTTATGTGTGTATTTCATCTGAACATTGAAAATTTCAAGCGTGTGCGTAAGTGTTGGGGTTTGTCCACCACAGGCAGGACAAACTTGCAGAACTGTTGCTGGCCAAAGAGTGCTTGTGTGTGCAGATGCAGGGACTGAAATTGTAATACCATTTCTGCAAAATTCTGTACCTGCATTTGATGTGAAATCTCATACACTTGCTCTGTGTACACTCAGGCTCAAAAGAAGCCCTGCTGAAGTTTTACCGTTGCTGCAGTCACACAAAGTAACTAAAAACCCAGCACATACATTTTCAGTTAAATGTAATCTTTTTTAGCCCATGCATATTCAAAGGAAGCCTGTGTTATGGAGAGTCTTATTCAAATGATTGCATTAAATATTGATTTAAAGGCTTAAATAAAAGAAATAGTTGCTCTCTTCCACCATGTCTGAGCTATTTCATTGTATAAGTGTGTATGTGCACATGTATGCATGGGTATACGTGATTTCATGCCCCACATTAAATCTTAAAGCATACACTAGTGGTTCCATTATAAGTGGGCTCACTCAGAATGTGCTTTTTTTTTTGACAGTGCCATGTAGTAGTGTCTTGATTAATATTATTATACTAAGGAATACAATAACAAAATCCAGCTGAGCAAGAAAATTATTGTTACAATAAAGGCCATTGAAATGAATATGCTTATTAGCATGCCTCTCAATTGCACAGAAACTAGAAGACAGGGAGTGCCTTCTTCTCTTCCACATTGCTTTGCGTATTTTGTCATTATGCTGCAGAGCTGTCACGACAGCTGTCTCCTGGTTATGATTTTCAAATCCCAGTTGATGATTAATACCTTCAGCTTAGACAACTGTAAAAGGCCAGTGCTGTAGCTGCATACATTTTCACACTGCTCTGGCAGTAGTGATGTGCATTGCAGTGTGGAGGGGCATGGGGTGTAGAAAGGAGCTGATAAAGAGGAAGAAAGAGGGTGTCAACCAAGAAATAATATTTTCCATGTGTTTTCCTCATTTGTCAAGTCAACACTCAGGTTGTACTAGAAAGTGCAATGCATGAATGCTTTGCATTTCTGTGGTACCTTTTACTTAGAAGCATCCTAAAGCTTTGCATGAGAAGATACAAAATCTAAGATTCAGAGATAAAATCATTCAGTGTTCTCAAAGTTAAGAGGAAGAGTAGACAATGCAGAATTTCAACCAGGTTTGCTGAAAGCTGTACCATTGCCAGGGCAAGTGTCCCCTGGGCTGAGCATGTAGGGTCATACAAAAACTTAGAGGGAAGGCAGCAGATACACTTTGTGGTGATAACAAAGTTAAATCTGCAAAACTACTTCTTAAGGTACATAAATGTAAACATGAGCTGTGAATGAATGAGAAATTAATGAAAGCTTTATGGGATCCCTGAGATTCCTCATTCTGTTTTCTAGAACTGCTCTGACTATCTCTTCTTTCTCCCATCAGCATCTGCTCTCTGTGTATTCACCTTTCCTTTTGGTATTTTCCACTGTGCCATCCATCCATCCCTTCTCAAGTTCCCTTTCCTCTCAGTTCCTACTGCCTCTTGCCTGGCTATTTGGGCAAAAGCATTTATGAAGTTTTAGGGCATAGATAATAATCCAAAACATATCTAACACACACGTAAACTAGTTTGGGGAACCTGTATACACACTGCTGTGTGGTGTGTTGTACACTGGTGAGTGTGCGATGCCTGACCCTTGTGTTGTTATGTAAATTTGTCAGTCTGTGGAAAATAAAATCAGCCTCTTTTAGGTGGAGATGCTGAGTGAGCTGGATATTTGTGAACAACACTGTTATGAGTCATAGCCTTCCCCTTTGTCACTGAGGATGTTTGCTCTGTTTTAAGTATTGTTTTTGTTTTGGCAGAGGCCAAAAGCTGGGAGCAGGAAGCGGCTGCACCCTGATGACTGTCATTTCCCTTTGTGCGTGACTCCTGTTTACTGCCAGCTGCGTTCTTACAGACACATCACTTAGGCTTTGATGCCAGTAGGCCTGCCGCTGACTCTGAGCTAGTAAACTTTCTGTGGCTATCTGCTCATTTGTGCTGTTCTTCACAAACGATAGGGTCAGCCAAGAGGGGAAAAAAAAACAAGGAATAATTGTAGGATCTTTCACAATCCTCTGCTTGGCTTAAGGCACATGTGTTCCTACTGATTCAGTAAATGGTGATGGCCAGGAATGTCTCAAGTAGACAGTGGGGAGCTGGGCAGACCTCTGATGCAGAATCTGCTTTTCCAGCAGGATGCAGAAAAGATCCTGGTAAACAGATGGCTGGCTGCCCAGTTTACAGTGTATCCTCTCAGGCCTCAGTCTGAATTCCCACCCCTGCCTTCCACTGCAAAGCTTTCATTAAATTTGTCACTTGATACATTAGTTTGTTTTAACGCACTGGAACCCTGCGTACATTTAGCAGTCTCTTTCTTCTTGTTTTATGGGGCTCCACTATGTTTGGAAATGAATTAAAGCATCTGAAAGTCTTGGCAGTTTCATTAGGGAGGGACAGTGCAATCCAAATTACTGTAACTCACTTAAAATTGAAGTAAAATGTTTTAAGGAGAGTGATCTGATAAATATTGGCTTAAACTAATTGGATTTTCAGTAGACAAATTACTGCATTTTTCTCATTACTTAGTGCTCTGTAAGGCTTTTATATTGCATGGGAGAGTAGTTCCCTGCTATGGAGCTGAGGAGGATAAGTGAAATCACTGACTGAATTTGCTTTCTGAATCCTGGCTGCTGGAGAGACTGGGTGGTTCAGGGATGCTGTGCAGCTTAGTCTTCTTGTCTGCTTGGCTTGCTGTTGAAGGGATAGTGCCATTTATCAATGTGCTTGCACAAGTTTTCTAACCCTCGTGCTCATTGCATCTCACCCTCATGGGTGAGATGATTGGCAGGCTGCCACTGATCTCTCTGAAATAAGCACTCACCAGGATAAGCACAGCATAAAGCCTTGTGTTATGTATAGGGTAGCCTTTTTTTTTTTTTTTAAATGAGCAAAGGCAATGCTTACTGCCAGTTAAGTGTGACAGGAAACAGTACATGTCCTTTCCAAATCAACTTCTGTATTCCAATACGCTAGTAATTACAGCTAAAAAGGATCTAAATAAACATGCAGTTATATAGATTTTTTAAATAAGTATTAATATCTCCAGTAGTAAAGAAAAATAAGCAACAATTCTTAAAACCTTGTCTAATGTTGGAAGCACCAACATTTGATTCCTTCCAAACTATGTTTTCTGTGAAATGCTACCATGCATTTACTTGATTGCAGGTGCTCATTCAAGAATTCTCTTTTCATGAATGTCAGAGCAGACATCCTATGGAGAAAGGTGCTGCTGCTCCAAAGTGTTTTCAGTGAAGTACAAGAGGATGTGGCCTTAGAGGTGGTATAGAGAAGTGAAACACCTTCATGTTCATTAGTACTGGAATGATTTGTATGAGCAGCAATAGAAAGAGCATATTTCAGTATCTATCTAGTATGAAACTGGTTGCAATTAAGTAATATCAACATTCATGATAGTGAGTGTGTAAATAACATGCTGCTGCAAAAATAATTGCCATTTTTGTCATTGCAAACTGTGATGATTATTTTGGATTAAACTTTTTACTTAACTCTGTTCATGTAGTATACCATTTTAAGGCACAAAATTCTCTCTATGCATTAATGCTAACAGGTTTGTTTTCAGTATTTATTCCATTTTGTATTATGCTGTCAAATTACAGATGGAAAAAAAGATTTTGTTACATGAGTTCAAAAGGGAATATAAAGCAGCAGAAACTGCTGGCAATATCAACGAAGCATTAGGCCATGAGACCATCAACAAAGCAACAGCTCAGTATTGATCCCAAAAATTCTGTAATGGAAATGAGAACCTTGAAGATGAGAAGGATCACAGATGTCTTTCTTCAATACATGACAACGAGTTGAGGGCCATTATACTTCCTGTGTAGGCAAAAGTAGAGTTGGGAAATGGTACAGTGCTGTGAAGAGATACCGAGCCATTTATTCTTCTAATGCAAAATACCCTAAGGCAAAGTTTGTCTGTGGGATATTTGTTCTTTCAGTTTAGGAGAGTCAGTAATTGACTACATGGCTGAGGTATGCAGGTATGTATTTGGTGTATCTTATATGCAAGCCTGACCATCCCAAGTCCAGTATCCCAGCTGAAAACAGTTTCTGTGCAATCAGTGCACTGCATTTCCATATGATTATGCTGGTGTGCTTATTGTTTTGTTATCTTTTGAACAGATAATTTAACATTGCTTTCTGTAGGGTGTTCTCTATGCCTGCCTGTGTATCAGTCTTTGTATCTGAATGCAGAAGTATTTGATCAGTGTATTTAAAGTAATATAGATGTCAATAGTAGTGTCATATAGATTGATGCTAATTATAAGTCTTTAATGTCTCCTCTGATTTGGCCACTCTCCTTGCAGATTGTGACTTTATGGTTAAAATAATGCCCTGCTGTCCACAGACTGAGTCATAAATTGTGGTCTATCTTTCTTTAATGACTCTACATGTAGTGGATATAATCCAAATAACATACATTATCGTTGGTAAAAGGAAGGCAGTGACTTTCATAGAGGTAATGGATGGAGTTATAAGCACTAGCTAACAGACTGACTGGGATCACACCAGTGACAAGGCTGATAGTTCTGCTTGTGCATTGCCATAGGCAGAAACATTAGGCAGGTAGTCTTGGATAACTGATGATTTTCATTCAGTTCCTCACTTTCCACTTCATAGCATTAAAGAAAACACTGAGGTGCAACTTAGAGTCTCCTATCAAAAGCCTGACTAATTAACAAGAGGAAAAGAAGTTTTCTGTAAGCATCTCTCAGCTATGCTGAACAAAAAGCAATCCAGATTCTTGCTTTGTTGGCATTCTCTTAAAAGCACATAATGAATGGTCAACAAATGCACTTTTACCTTACAAAAGTGCATTGCTATCAAGAGGAAAATGCAACAGCTGTGAGGGAGGTCTCACAATTTCTGGGGAAGTTTAATAATTTTATGCATATGTGAAAGTGGAATTGCAGAGGACCATGCAGGGATGCCTGCATACATATGGATGTGTAGTGAGTTACGTGTCCATTTTTAAGTGTCATAACTGGCACTGTGGAGCCCTGGAACAGCATGAAGAATCCTGTAATACTGTGTGTGTGTGTGGATAGGTTCACACAGATGCTTTCAGAGCTATCTGTCCCTTATAGGGTCTGTAATATAACTAATCAACCTGGTAAAAAGCGAGATATGTTTCCTTAGTGATAAAAAGCTAGGAATTAGAGTTAATTTGGAAAACATACAGTTACAAAAAGTAATTTGTTGGCAGCCTAATCCTAGCCTTTACTGCTTGGTAGCTCAGTAGAGCTGTGCGGTAATGCGTAATCGTCAGCAATGGAGTCCAAGGTGGGGGCTGTTTGGGGATGCGTGTGTTTGGTTTTGTTGGTGTTGATGGAGTAAGATGGGATTCATAAAATTAATTCTGAACAGAACTGTAGCACAGAGAACTGAAAAAACTATTGCAGTCTGCTAGTTCCCATACTGCTTTCTATGAGTAGATGTTTTATACAGCTACTGCTGGAAACCCATTTAGTGTTTGTTTACTAAGATTTTTCACAGCACAATATGGACATCCTTAAACAGTGGGAAAGCCAACAAATGAAAAACATTCTCTGAAACCCAAGGCAAAGCAGGATTTGCATAAAAGGCTGTTAGTGACTTGCTACCAAATTTTACTGACTCCTACAAAGCAGCAGTAGTCCTTTGCCATGTTATGAAGTGTATGCTTACTGAAGTCACATCAGCTAGACAGTATCTGGCTGGCTGATGAGCATATCAGGCAACTGTACGACATGCATTCTCAAAGTTTCTTACAATTCTGCCATCAGAGACCTTGTTGATGGGGTGACTGGAGTATATTATCATAGAATAGTTTGGGTTGGAAGGGACCTTAAAGACTGTATAGTTTCAGCACCCCTGAAACAGGCAGGGACACGTCCCACTGGATCAGACTTAAGGGATGGAGCATCCATAACTCCTCTGGGCAACCTGTTCCAGTGCCTCTCAAACCTCACAGTAAAATATTTCTTCTTAATATCTAATCTAAATCTCCCCTCTTTCAGCCTAAAACTATTACCCCTTATTCTGTCACTACAATCCCTGATAAAGAGTCCTTCTCCAGCTATCCATGAGATGGACTACTACCC
>WAAB01009392.1:0-19656 GCA_013389865.1 Piaya cayana
TCAAGTAACAGACATCATAAGGTAGCAGAATAGCATGGAAGACAATCAACATAGTATCTCCACTTAATCTAGCAGCCAAACTTAAAACTAAACGTAATTTTCTATAGTATTTCAGCTACTTCACAACAAATTCATTTAGCTTTCTAAAAATATTGTATCTGGTTATAGTGTATAATACTTTCCTGCCTTCAAAAAAAAGGATTAAAATAGCCACAATTTTTCTACTAAAACCATTAATCTCAATTATACATTTAATTGAGGTAAACAAATGTTTTAAAATCATCAAGAGCAGAACACTAAAGTACTCTATACGAAGTGTGAGCACAGTTTGTATTTGCACAACTCATTGCTAATACATAAAGAAAGCAGGTACTACCTTCTGTATTATTATATTTTGACATATGTAACTCATTAATCTGACTAAACCCACTGATAATTTGCTGCCAAAAACAATGGCTTCTTGAAAACCAATACTTAGCTCTTCTACATTTTAGGTAGACAAAAATATACATTCAAGACTCTGGCTGTAGCGCTAGATGACAGCAATATATGACATGGGAAGGCAACATGTCTCGTTACCACTACAGCTGCTACAGAAACTGTAAAGGGCACATCAAAAGAAGGGAAGTTCACCCAGAGCTTTCTCAAGTCTGCAATCAAACAGGGAGACTCAACTGCCTCCCCTTTACTGTCAACTGCAGTGTTCGCTACAGACCCAGGAGAGGGTTGCAGGGCTGCCTCCTCACTTAATATTATTATTACTATATACATATCACAGAATTACAGAATCACTGGGTTGGAAGAGATCCATCGGATCATTGAGTCCAACCACTCCCATCAAACACTAAACCATGTCCCTCAGGACCTCGTCTACTCGTAACTTAATATACATAGCATGTTCCACACGTGGTACTGTAGGCTGAATGCCTGAACCATGGTTGCTGTTACATGAACATAGAACATGGAAAAGCTCAAAATTTACGGCTTTAATCTCTTTAGTATTTTTCAAGAACGTAAGCTGTAAATTTTGAGCTTTTCACAGGCAAGATCTCTCTATCAGGAGTTAGTCTACAGAAGCAAGCAAGAACTGGATTTTAACTTTAAGATCTACTTTCCCCATCATTATGTAAAGCAACTCACAAAAAACCCCAAAACTTACCGTTGATTTCAGATGCAATGGATTATCAATCATTTTCACTATATTTTTTATTTCCCATTCTTTTATCAATACTGAAGGATATTCTTGATGAGTCCCCTGCTCCTTCTCAGCTAATTCCTGAAAAAAAAAAGGCAAGTTGTCCAAAAGATCAACGTTTGAGGAATAATTATAAGATATATTAAAAATTACATAGTAAAGAACAAAAACATGCTACTACTATAGGCTTACCAAAAAAAAATCAAAAACCAAACCAAAAAACAAGTACACATACCTTCTTTATTTTAGTGAGTTCATTTATTGCTTGTTTATTTCCAGGTTCCAACTTCAGAACAGCTTCAAAATCTGAGTAAAAAACAACATAGGAAAACTGGAGACATTTCAAGTTATAAAGTACCTCTGGCGAATTTTTAAACCTTCTTTTCCTTTTAGAATTCTAAATTAATGGCATAGTCATCCTAATGCTCATATCACGACCAAGTTTTAAATACATTTTGCAATCTACTTCTTGCTACTTATTATAAGAAACAACAGTTGTAATTTCACACAAAACTGTCTTCCAACTATACTGGTTTTAAAAAGGTTTTAAAAATATTCAATGAAACAACAAAACCCCACCTTTCTTAACTTTTGTATCAATATCCTCAGTTAGTCAGCAATTGATTGAACTGCTATTATAAGATAAATACCAGGATATCTTCATATTTGTGTCCTCCCAATGACACTTAAGCTAATTCAAAGTCATACCTTCAACAGCTTCTTTTAACTTTCCAAGAGCAACTCTGGCAGCTCCTCTTCTGGCAAAGGCTTTAGAATAGGAGGCATCTAAGAGTAGAGCTTGCGTGCAGTCATTTTCTGCCTCTTCGTATCTCAGCAAAAGATTAGTACAAAATTAATAATGAGTTTCAAAAGAAGTAATTCAAACTGAAAACACAGATCTACCCAAAACAATTAAAATATGATCACAGGTCTTAATTATCGATATATGTATGAATACACTCAATTGAACTAAAATGTAAAATAAAAAAAATGTTAAAAAATGTTAAAAAAATAAAAAAATGTTAAAATACAATTTCTCAGCCAAATCTTTTGTTATTTCATAACAGATTGCTGACTTATCAGAGAAATTCACTCCTGTGAAAATAAATGTGTAAAGCCTGTCAGACTAGAGTCCACTTTAAACACTAAATTGCTGAAAATCCAAATCGGCATCAAGGCTTCATACTTCTCAAAACCAGAAATACCATCACAAAAACCCCCAACCAACCAAAGAAAGCAAGCACATACAAGAATACATCCTAGCATCTGAATTTCTGTGACTTGTCTTTAACTATTTCAGAATAAGAAGTCAATATATGCTTGCTGTAACTTGCGTCTGACCAAAATTTCCTTATGCCAGTTACACTAAATCATGACTCCACTATGAGCATATTTAAGTATTTTCATTCATTCATCTTCTCATTAAATCTATTATTAAATTTACAGAAACTGTTTTTTTTTCCCCAGTTCTAGACATATATAAGAACACTAATGAGACTCTGCTGCAATTTACGCTTGGGCCCTCTTTGTAAAGACCCATGATACATTGATTTATCATACAGACACAATTTTCTTGCTCAGTCATTCAATTAAAGTATCACTTCCTCTGATCCTCTGAGAACATTATCATGTCCTCTATGGTTTCACTACTAAATTAAAAAACGTTGTGTCAGAAATACTACCTGAGCAACCTATTTTATGACCGCATAATTTAGATCAATCTATTGTCTCTATAGAAACCCAGACATCACGTTAGAAACATATGACCAACCTAATGCTCAGCTCTCTGCTTCTTATGCTACCAGGTTGAAAGGTTTAAAACTACCATCAGGGAAGAAAAAGAAAAATACAGACTTTAATGATCACATGGAGCTTCTCTGATTTGCTGAAAAGCATGCATTTCCTGCTGTTACTGGATTATTTTAATACAGCTTCATTCAAAATAAACAGGTTACATATACATGGCTCCATTAAAGAAATTACAGAAAAGTATTTTAAAATTATGATTTCCAGAAAAGCTCCTATCCATTCCCTTTGAACATAGGAGTTATAATCCACTTCTTTTTACAGTATACCATTTAGTAGCTGACTTTGTTGTATGGTCAAAAAGAAGAAGGACAAAGATTTGTGCAGGTCCTTTGAGAAAGGCGAATACCTAGAATTTTACACACACAAAAGAATAAAGAAATCAAATTTTAAAAAGTGTGATTTCAAACTGATGCTATTTTATTCTCTTAGTACTTCTTTCCTATGAAATGCTTTGCAAGATCACACACATTGAGTTGTTTTCTCTCTGTTAATGTTTTTGATATGACTTATTCTAGATTGTATCCTAGAAGGAATTAGAAGTGACAGTGACTGAACATGAGCAAAAATCTACTGGATTGTTAAAGAAACAGTACAGCACGTGAAATTCTACTTACTTTTCAACCTTTAGATAGGCCATGGCTCTATTAGCTGGCAGGAGTGCATTGGTGCCATCTGCTGCTATACCACGGGTATAACATTCAATTGCAGCCTCATACTTTCCTTCTTTGAAATAACCATTCCCCTACAACATTTAGGTTAGAAAAAAATAGTGTTGAGAAAGATCTAATGCATTAAATTTTTCTTATCCTTTTTAGTAGACAGGGTTACAATATCAAGAAAACAGATATGAAGAACACCCACATCAGAGCAGACATTTATGGCTATTTCATCATATCTAAGCTTGAAGGCAGATCACAAAAAAACCCAATTTTTTTTCCTAATACTTCAGGGTTAAAAAAAAAAAATTGCTACATGCATAGTTTCAGTGCAGACTTAAAACTGCATTTTACTCTTGACATACTGGATACACCATGATGTACCTCCTGAATTTGAACACAAGCTGAATCTAAAACTCCCCCTTTCAACAAGATGACTCTCTGTGCCGCACGTCTTTCTTTATCCTGCTATATTCATGAACTTATATTCAAATATTGGGCCTAAATGTTGCTGTTACTTTCCAATTAATGCTCCATAAAACAAATTACATTATATTTTGTTTGTTTCCAACAGAATAAATTGCCTTTTGCTTTTCAGTACTAATAAAAAGTGAAAGTCACAGTTCAGACTTGACAGGGTTCATGTTGCTAGGAACAGGCCCACCGTGAGTTAACCCTGCTATCAATAAAGTATTGCACTAGACCGAAATTTCTTTTCTGTGTACTCTTCAATCTTTTGTTCCTTTTACCTATTTAATGTATGCTTTAATTATTCTCCTACTAATTACCTTTTACAATCGATATAGGAAACCTGAATATTGATAAAAAGTCAGAAGTTAAATAGCTTCAGAACAGAAAGAAAATTATGTGTTAGTTGACAGCATTATTACTTAATTGCAGAAGTGGGGAGTAATCAATAAGCCAACTGTGAGTCAGGACCATCTATCCAGAAATACATTTTTATTGTCATTGTGGCCTGCACTCTGAAGTCCTTCTTGTAAATACTTTTCACCATGTAATCAGAGGTTTGGAAACATAAGAAACAGCCCACAATTCTACCTGGACAAACAGGGGTCAAGATGGATGTAATACTAGAGAAGTGGTATATCTCTGACATATAGTTTGAGCTTTACTCATCCTCCCAGATATTTGAAAGTTATCACATACAACTTGGGCTGTAAAAGCCATCTTGTATAATTACTTCTTCAGAAGAGTCCAAGTTGAACTCACTGTCCCCTCCTCTCCTTACAGAGCCCGAAATGGGAAACAATATTATATCAAGGACATTCTTTTTATGAAGTTCAAGATAGTACTTAGCTTAATTTACATATTTGCACAACTAATAAACAGAACACTGCTTTGCCAGTTCTCTCCTGATCCACCACAACTTGTGACTTACCAGATCTTTTTCTACAATAGCCTTCTGCTTGAGCTGTTGGTCTTCAATGCACTTCTTCTCTTGTTCTGTTAGTTCTGGTCTGGCTGCATCTTCAAATTCCTTCTGTTCTGAACTTTCTTTTGATGACAAAGCCTACAGAGATGTATTTTTTTTCCTTAAAAAGTATTCCCCCCAACTTAGCCATTTTCATAACATAAATTACAAAAAAATTTAAACTTTTAAGATGCAAAAACATGCCAACCATTTTAATAGAAGTGCCCATGTCGTAATCTGAATGCAAATTCAAGTGATCATTCTAAACTCTCCTTGAAAATTTTCCTATGGGGGACTGGAAGTCAGAATATTAAGTGGTAAATAACAGATACATGATTTCTGAAGCACAATGTAAAACAACACAATTTGCAAACCATTTATTTCTTCCATTACTGAAGACTTCAGGGTTTTATTCTGAAAAGAAAAATTTAAAACACTTTCAAAACTATACTTGGAAAAGTATAAGCATATCCACACAGTAGTGATGGTTGAGCTTATATTTGCTAAGATCTCTCTGTCATGAAAGGGATCAGACTAGCAGCAGAGTATTATATTCTGCTAGGCTTAAATGTGCTTTCTGCTTGGCAGACCACAGCAATCAGTGGGACTACAAGCAGGCCAGCGGTTCAGCTTTACAGTCAAGAACAGATGTCTTTCACATGAAGTGCTACCTTGTACTGTAACACTAAGAATGACTGGAAAAAAAACCCAAAACACTGGCAGTAGAAAAAACAACCTGATGGAAGACTTAAAACCCACAGATGTTGGTGCCCACATTTAGTTTTAGTCTGCCAATCCACTATTACACTGAGGTTTGCAGGCATGCTAGTTAATCCAGAAAAATCTCAATGAGTTTCGACCTCAGCAAACTTCAAATGTCAGAAAAAGCAAAAGATACTTTGTTTAATTCAATTCTTGTTATAAAGAAGTTGATACAGATATAAACTGAACAGAGAGCATTATGATAGGGCCTATTCATCTTATTACCTGATTAATTTTTTTCAGTTCGTTTTTTGCTTCAAAGTTGTTTGCATCCAGCTCCAAAACTTTTTCATAATCTACCAGAAAGACCAGAAAACAATGTTTCAGCTAACAACTTAAGGACAGTTAATCAGAATATAAAATAATGTTTCTTTTGAAATAAAAATTTTTTGTAGTTACCTAAAAAGCCTGAGATAATTACAAAGAACAAATCATTCTAAGACAGTTAAAGTTGAATTATTCTAGAACTACTAATATCTACAGTAATCATTTAGGCTTGCTGCTAGAATTTAACCTTGCCAGAAGAATCAGCAATATGGTATTTAATTTCTTTGTTCAAAGGAAATGAAAATTAAATTTCTACACCAAATAAGCAAATTATACAAGCTTTAATCAAGGAGATAGATCAACAATCTGTACCTAATTTAATGAAAGAATTTTAAAAAGACCCACCTTCTTTAGCACCTTGAAGATTTTTCAAAGCAAAGCGAGCAGCTCCTCTTCTGGCATAAGCCTTTATGTAATTTTTATCTAAAGCAAGCGCTAAATTGCAGTCAGATTCTGCAACAGAAAATCTATGAGAAATACAAACAAGTTAGTTTGGTCACATCTAGGTAACAAAACCCAAACTTCAGCAAGTTAGCTTACTTTGAAGCTTTATGCTTCAGAAGCAACACATAAGTATTTAAACATTTCCTAACTCGGAACACACTAAAATAAGAAAGGAAAACAAAGGTCAACAATCTCTACTGCAACAGAAAGAATAATCAACTGTCCTGTGCCCTTTCTTTCTCCAAAACAAAGCCTTAGAAATAGAGTTCACAGAATCTGAAAGGCAAATCAGATAGCAAACCTCCTCTCTCTTATTGAGGTCTTACACTGTAACACAAGAGATGCTAAACTTCTCGGCACAAGTGCAGAAAAAGAAGATCAGAGACACCAGTAGATACTTTATCCTGACAATTCCTATTTTGCTTTGAAACTGCAAAGAAGGTTGCAACAGCAGCCTTACGCAGACTGTAATACAGCACGATAAATAATATAAAAAATTAAAAGCAGATAAAAAAATCTGAAGGTAGCATTTCAAAGAAGAAAATATTAAGGATTTAACAATACAAGTCTCACTTTTTCATTCTATAAAAAGCTGATGCTCTGTTTGTGGGCAACACGGGATTGTATGGATCGGAATGCATTCCTCTAGTGTAGCATTTTATAGCTTCATCGAAGTTCCCTTGTTTGAAGTAGTTATTACCCTGTGAATAGAAGAAACTCTTATTAGCAAATTACTGTACACTGATGGACAAATTATTAATTTTTGGTGAAAAAAAAAATCAAAGCTTGTATTTGAGAAGGCTTAAATATTTTTGTTTAAAACCTCTCAAAGTACTGCTTTACAGGGGAACATTTATTTTAACTGAAGTATCCTAAGTATCCCATATTAAATATTTCTCATGATTTATATAATAAGAAGGCTTAACTATACACTGACTTTCAATACCTGTAGGTCACTTCCAGAAACCCATAACAAGCACATACACGGCTGCTTAAAACTGCCACAGAAAAATATTGGAGTTTGAGTTTTTAATAACTAGATCTGGCATCTTTAATTTCCAAAGTATATTCCCATTTGCCTTTGGCTGTTTCACTGCAACCAAGACTGGTCAAAGACATTTCAATTTCTCAGTACAGACTGCAGATAACACATCGGGAATTTCTACAGCAGCAGCGAAAGAAGGCAGATGTCACCCATGCAGGCAACAATAACAAAAAAAAAAAGAAAGCAAGAAAGTCCACTGAAGAAAAGGATGAACTGACAGATGTCATTGGGTGATTGTAAACAATAATATTTCAGAACCACAGAAGGTGCTATACAACTTAGCCTAGCTATCACACGTGAAAAGGAAGCACAACATAAGTCTTGCTGTATTCGAATTGCAAAATAAGGTAAAGCTGAACTGGTACTAGCTTGCCAGTAGCAAACAAAGCAGGGAAGACATACCGGCTTACCCATCATTCCCAGAGGTGCTGGTCAAGCAAAGGTATTGATCTTAAATCCTTAGGAGATTTAATTAGGGTATTCAGACCCTGTGTTCCAGTAAATGCCAGTTTGATCTATACGGCAACTCTACACAGCAATCCAACTTCACAAAGCAAAAAGCCATTAAGATATTAATCATAACAGGAGTACATTAAATAGAGTACTTAGTAAGACTGCAAGCAGTGAATAGAAATGTAGTGAAAATTGTGTATGTTGGAATAATGAGCAAGAAAGCAGACAAAAATTCCCAAAAGGCGCTTCTTCCACCAGAAGACTAGTCTCAGTGAGCAATAATTTAAAGGAAATTACAAATGCTCCTATGTCCAAGTTCTACTTTGGAAATAACAAACATTTGTAATGCTATAACCTTTTCCTTCTCTGCAAGAGCTTTTTCTGCATCAACACGAATTCCATCTTCCTCAGAGTCTGATTCTGGAGATACAGAATCATGAGTACTATCTTCTTTGTCAAGTTCTTCAAGTATTTTATCCTGAAATCAGATAAAAATAAACTTTTATCTTTGTTATAATTTAACAACACAAAATAAACCAAGTAAGAATTTTAAGGAACAAGTAGTACATTTTTAAAAACCTCTACTGCCCGAGTCCTCTTTATTAAGAAGTATACCACACTTCAGAAGTGAGAGATCTATCTTATAAAATACTGCCAGCTGTGTTTAGTCTTGTATTCTACTAGAATTATGACATTTTAGTAGACTTACTGTTAAGCCATTTTTTCCCTTTAAAGTCAAATTCAATCCACTGGGTGACAGCACAGCCAACAGGAAACTCAAATATTTCTCAACACTCCAAATTTTAAATATATAACGTTTTAAGAGAAGGCTACTTTCTATGTTGATACAATACCCAGCACGGTAAGATATTGACTTGTGAAATAAACTCTTAGGACTGTACGAAAATCTTATTTAAGACAGAATCAACCCGAAATTAAGAAGCAAATATTCTGACTCACCACATCAAGTTTTCCCCATGCTTCATAATCGTAAGACTTGATCTTATTCTTCTTATTCTCCTCAGTGGTTATCTTTGAAGGGACTTTACTTTTGCTTTTCTTCTTTTTCTTAAAAGCCTTGTTTCGAATTGGTGGCAAATTCTAAATTGAAATAAGTAATTTATAATAAAATAGATGTGTGCAAATCACTTCTATTAAAAAATTTATAATATCTATATGTAAACACAGTACCTACCTACTCACTAGTTTTATATTAGGAATCCATTCAGTAAGCTGTTCTCAGCTCTACAAAACTACTATAGACAGCAGGTATAAATCTTTCAATACATAAGACCAGCGAATATTACATATATTAGAAGACAACTTTCTGCAGAGTAAGACTGAAGAATAACACAAATTCATTAAAAGCGAGCCATAAATAAGAAACACTGACACTACAGACTTAAGTATTCTTCCAGATCTACCTGAAAATCATTAGAAACGTACTGGCCCTATCACCTTCAGGGGCTACTGCCCCACAGCTCTGTTGGTGGGCCCATTTACAGAGGAATCTTTGGTACACTACAGATGAGGAAGAAGTCAGCTGGGTTAGCTCATAACTTTTATTCAAAAATTTTAAATCAACACACGTAATTCTGCTGAAACAAAGAACAACTTTTACAAAAACTATCACATTATGAATATCTGAGTTACTTTTGAAACTGGACATATGGTTTTTACCTCTTCTGGGACACCACTCTGTTTCCTTAGCTCAGAATCCACTTCTTTAATGTCTTTTTCCCAACTCTCCAATTCTCTCATAAAATCCTGCAGCTCTTCAGCATTTTGCTTCATTTGCAGCTGTAGTTCTAGTGATTTATTTGGTGTGCTCATTGTAACCTGCAGATTACAAGAAACAATGTTATTTAGATAAAACAAGGCATATCAGAACAAACAGTAAATCCTGCTTTCCTAACTAAGTGTAAGGTGAAGGGTCCAACAAGTCAATGAAAATCCTGACAGTGAAAACAAGATAACCTTAGTTTAAACCAATTTCTACTGTAAGTCTCAGATCACACAGAATCACTAGGTTGGAAAAGACCCCCAGGATCATCTGAAGAAAAAACTAACATGTTAACATTTCACTAAAAGAAAAAAAAATAAGATACACAGGCTGCCTTCTACCTGAAAAGAAAAAAGGCAGATCTGACAAACCAACCTCCAAAAGCATTTTCATCTCCTGCAAGTAAATATACTTAAATACACACATATTTTCAGTGCAAGAATGAGTAAACACACATGAAGCCTTATTATGAAGTCTAGTGAATTACAAGTCCAGAATACTCTTTGAATGTTCTCTTTGTAAATATGTAGCCCTCCAAGTCCCTAAAATACCATTTAATAAATATTAATACGTAAAACTCTTCATACATTTTGTTGTCTTAAGTGAAAGCCATTTTATTGTCTTTCAGAAATATTAAGTCACGAGTAAAAAGTAATGTTAAAAACATTCTTGGAAACAATTCAGAAAAAATCCCCACATTTGCACAGTTCATACCACAAAACAATGAAATGATGAAGTAAACATATTTTGAAAATAATTCCGATTAAATAATTGATGATGAGCTAAATACAAACTCAGATGCAGAAAGCTATGAATGGTCGTTAACTATAAACTTTTGACTGAAACAGCCTCAGGATAATTTACAGTCCTCACATAAGAATAAATAAGCTATGTATAGAGACAGTACATAGAAGTTTTTAAGGGAGAGAAAGGACTACATTATTTCTAACATCTGGTAAGACAATAAAGTAATAGCATTGAAATATAAAAATGTATGAGCCAAACAAAGCTAACAATTTCTGCAACACAATATGCTGCATGTAATTGCAAAAAAGAGTGTCCTAAAAGATGGAAAAGTGAACTGCATGATTACTAGTGAACTAATGCTGCCAAAGCAGAAATGCTTCTCCATCCTCAGGAGTCAGCAGTTGCACATGTCCCTAATTTATACATAGATAGTAACATGCCTTCCCTTGGCAATATATTTCTCCTAAAATCTTCTAAATATTTGGTTTATTTGAAACAAAGCAGAAAAAACATTAGGTGAGGCCAAAAATGCATACTTTTCATCCTTTTCCGGTTTAGGTGCTTGTTATATTTTCTTCCACCTCTAACTATTGCCCCATACTAAACTGTTTCTACAGTATTCAGTGAGTTAACTCCAAGAAACCCGAGCATGGACACACCAAACACAACAAAGACCTTAGTATACCCTGGCCAATGGTAGCCATGACGTATGCTTCAAAAGGTACAACAAAGTACACTGCAACCTTTTGAACTTTTCTTTTCACGATCTAATATTAAATGAAGCTGCTTGTTCTCTGGCATCCTAAACATTTTGCACAAGCGTGTAACATAAGCCTCCTCCTGTTACCCACCACCTGCTCACCCAGGTGTTGTGAGGCTCCTTGGAGAATCCCAACATGAGCTGGCAATGTGCAGTCACAGCCCAGAACAGTATCCCAGGCTGCATCAAAAGAAGTGTGGCCAGCAGGACGAGGGAGGTGATTCTCCCCTTCTATTCCTCTCTAGCAAGACCTCACCTGAAGTAACGTGGCCAGTTCTGAAATCCTTAACTTAAGGCTATGGAACAGTTGGAATAGGTTCAGAGAAGGGTTACAGAGATGATCAGAGGGCTGAAGCACTTCTGCTAGAAGGACAGACGGAGAGAGATGGTTGTTCAGCTGATTGTTCAGCCTGGAGAAGAGAAGGCTCTGAGGAGATCTTATAGCAACATTCCAGTACATGAAACGAGCCTACAAAAAAAGCTGGGGAGGGATTATTCATAAAGGCTTGTAGAGATTGCACAAGGGGGAATGGGTACAAACTGGAGAGGGACAGATTTAGGCTAGACATAAGGAGGAATTCCTTCACCATGTGAGTGATGAGGCGCTAACACAGGTTGTCTAGGGAAGCTGTGGCTGCCCCATCCCTGGCGGTGCTCAAGGCCAGGTTGGACTACGCCTTGGGCAGCCTGGTCTGGTGGGAGGTGACCCTAACTATTCCGGAGGTTTGGAACCGGATGACCTTTAAGGTCCCTTCCAACCCAAGCTATTCTATGATTCTATGAGTCCTTGGCAGCACAGCTCTTACGCCCTCCAGGGCGGTTTTATTCGAGCCTCCAAGCTGAGGCCTGGCTCAGCTTCACCCAGCGCTGCCGCGTCCCAGGAGCTCCCGGGGGGAAGCGGCCGCACGGCCCCAGATGCGCCACAGGAGGCCCGGGCTCAGACCGGAGAGGCCCCCGAGGCAAAACCATTCACTCCACCCGCCTCCTCCCCAATTACAGACGAGTCCGCGGCTCTTCGGGGCGGGCCGCTCCTCGCCTCGCCCCCGCACCGCGCAGGACCCCGCTCACGCCGTTCCGCCGCGGCCTCACCTCAGCCGGGTCCCAGCGCTTTCTGCCGCTGCCAGACGGCCTCCCCGGGCGGCCGAGCCCCCGCGCAGGGTGCAGCGCGGCCTCGCGGCGCGGCTGGGCCGGGGCCGATTTCCGCGCTTCAGCGACCCCGCTGTAGTGGCGGGGCGAAGGGACCGGCGGCACAGATTGCGCATGCGCCGCCTGGCTAGATCCCCTTCGTATACCTTGACCACGCCCCGTCTCACAGACCACGCCCTCCTCCTTGTATAACCACGCCCCTCGCGCTTTTCTGGCCCCGCCACCCCGCCCCGCCCCTTGACCGTGCCTGGTGCCGCCCCCGCACCACGTGACGCGGTTCCGGGCTGGTGGTTGGCGGCGGGGCGGGGCGGGCCGGGCCCGACCATGGAGCGCGAGAGCAAGGGCGCCGAGGAGGAGGATGACTTGGGCTACCGGCTCTTCCCGGATCGGAACAAGAAGCCGCAGAGCTTCCTGGCCCGCAGCCTCTTCACCTTCCACAACAGGTGTCAGCTGATGCTGAGGATGACCCTGGACACGAGTAAGCGCGGCCCCGGCCCCGGGCTCGGCCCTGAGGCGCCGGGGCAGAACGGGGGACACCGAGTCCCCTGCCGGGACGGGGCTGCTGCTTGAGGAGCGCCCTACTTTGCATTGACACAAAATACTGTTTCAAAAGGGGTCGTGTGCTTGCTTTTTATCCTATTGGAAGGCCGTTCTGTACTTATTTCTCTTGAAAATTTGAGTGGATTTGCCGATTTCTGGTTCATTTGTGCCCTTTTCACTGCGTTATGTTGCTTGAAAGTTACTGAAGACGTTGGTCAGCGTAGGCCATTCCGTTGATGTCTACTGCTAATAAAATATCAGAAGTGACTTGATCCCCAGATAGTTTTTTATATCTCACTTAACATAGCCTGAGCTGTAGCAATTTGGTGCTGGTTGCATTGCATTAAGTTTAAATAATGCAAGGTATGAATTTAGATGTGTAGTGTTTTGGGGTTTTTTCCCTTCTCTTGACTGTCCTTATATTTTGATTATAGATGACTTTCAAAACTTTTCTCTAGAGAAATTGATTGCAGCAATGTTTTTCTAGATCCATATGCTCAACTTCTTCTTGAGGCTATGAAACAATCTGGTTGGTATGTAAACGAATTCATCTTGTTCTGTGTAGTAACATAACTGTCAGACAGAGCTGCTAGTCTTTTACAAGTTCTTCACGATAACTGTGTATTTGGGCCTTTCAGCACTGTTTTCAATGACCGGCACTTTTCTTGCGAAAACTGTGATGGCTGTGTCAGTGGAGGTTTTGATTCTGCCACATCTCAGGTAGGCACTAAACATTGCCCTCTTTCAAAGGGTCACAGTCTTTATTAGTGTTTTGTTAGTAGGATTAATGGTGATAATGAAAATAAGATAAATGAAAGATGTTCCATGGTATTGAAACTTGTAGACTGCAGAATGATGAAGCTGTTAATGTTGAAAAACACCAATCTAGAGTCTAAAACCTGTAGGTGATGTGTGCTAGGTCTCTGAGAAATAAAAAATGTTGAAATCTGGTGAAAAGACTGCCTCTGTCTTATCTTTTACAGATTGTTCTGTGTCAGAACAACATTCGCCACCAATCCCACATGAACCGCGTGGTCACACATGAATTGATCCATGCTTTTGATCACTGCCGTGCGCACGTTGACTGGTTTAAAAATGTCAAACACTTAGCGTGTTCAGAGGTAAGTTAATGCTTCCATGTTGTCACTATATTGTTTACTGCTGATTACTAGGGATGCGTCATGTGTAAATAGACATGTTGTTACACAGACTTCATTTGGCTTTATCATGTTAATACAACATTTGTCCTTTCTGTCAGGTCAGCCTAAATACTTTAATTCGGAAAACAAATATTCGGTTTTCACAAATATTAACAAGTCAATGTCATATTAACGAGAATCTTATCACTATGAGTATAACCGTAACAAGAAGTTATCAACAAATGAGAATAATTACAGATGAAAGTACATTCACACTTTAATCAAATGTGTATAGGTTTTTTCTCTCCTCTGCAAAGTGGGGAAGTAACCTTATTTTGGCTTAGATTTTTTTTGGTTAAGAAACTTGTCTTTTCCTGTAGTATACACTTTTTGATTAATCTCAGTGTTGCTAATGGTATATTTTACTTATGCCCATGTCCATTTCAGATGACACAGGACAGGAATTTGCTACTTGACAGGCCTTAAAATTCAATGCATTAGGAGGTGGAATTAAACTGAGCACAGGCTAGTCAGGATTCCTCTTATGTACACAGCTTATGTGTATTCACATGCTTTTAATTGTTTTCTGATGTAATCCATGTCATTTGGCCACAGAAAAGCTTACCCTTATGATTAATATTATGAAAGTACATTTTTGAGACTCTGTGAATTAGGTACTTCCTACTTAACTTTCTTGAAAATATATAAAATGATATAAAAATGTTATAGAGGCTTTGTTCTGGGGGGTTGTTTCTGTTGTGTTTTTTTGGTTTGTTTGGGGTTTTTTAAGGAGAATGTTCTTGATTCCAAACTCAAGATGTGCACAGGTTTCACCTATTAACAATATATGAAAGAAGCAAAATTATAAGTTTGGTACAGGGTAAACTAGATTTGATTAAAATTAATTCATTAACTAAATTCATATGTGCCTTGGTAGAGAGTCGCAGTCAGGTGTTATCTTTATGTATCTATAGATAAAACTTAATGAAGTAATCTTATGTGACACCAATAAAGTCATCTTGTATAATTGTGTGGGTTGACAGTGTTTGGCTGCCAGGCACCCACCAAGCAACTTCCCCTCATCTTCATTAGGACAGGGGAGAAAAATAAGATGAAAAAGTTTGTGCATCGAGATAAAGACAGAAAGATCACTCACCTGGTACTATCATGGGGGAAATATACATGAGTTGGGGAAGATTAGTTTATTGCAAATTAATGACAGACCAAGACAGTGAGAAATAAAACTGAAAATACTTACCCCCTTCCTCTTCTTCTCTGAGGCTTAACTTTGCTCCTTCATTCCTGACTCTTCTACCGCCTTCACCCCAAAGCAGCACAGGGGAATGAGGGCTGCAGTCAGTTTGTAATTCTTGCTTTCTGCTGCTTCTTCCTCCTCATGCTGTTCCCTTGCTCCAATGTGAAGTCCTTCCCACAGGATACAAGTCCTTCATGAACCGCTTCAGTGTGGGTCTTTCCTATGGGCCACTGTTCTTCAAGCCCAGCTCCACCTTGGGTCCTTTCCACAGTGTACAGTCCAGGAATGGACTGCTCCAGTGTTAGTCCCTCGCGGACCACAGTTACTGCCAGAAAACCTACTCCTATATGCGCTCATCTCCATGAGCTCCAGCTTCTTTCAGGGTTTGTCCATCTGCTCTGGTGTGGGCTTCTCTTTGTCCTGCTGGATGTCTATCTACTCCACTGTGTTCCTTCACAGGTTGTGGGGAGACAAATTGTGTCACTATGGTCTTCTCCACAGACTGCAGGAGAATCTGCACTGGTGCCTGGACCACCTCCTTCTCCTTTTTCTTCACTGACCTTAGTGTCTGTGAGGCTGTTTCTCTCATGTTTTTCTCACAGCTGTCTGTCACAGCTCCTATGTAGTGTTTTTTATCCTTTCTAAATATGTTATCAGAGAGGTTCCACTGTCATTGCTGATGGGGTCAGCTTTGACCGGTGACAGGTCCATTTTAGAGCCAGATGAAACTGTCTCTATCCAGCATAGGGGCAAGCTCTTGTGTTGTCTCACAGAAGCCATCCCAACAGGCGCCCTGCTGCCAACATCTTGCCAGTTAAACCCAATACAATAATTCAGAATTGTTAACTGTCATCTACTTTTCTTTTTTTTGTCTAAGCATTTATACAGTGCAGAATAAAGCATGTAAGCCTCAAACATAAAATTAGAGAACATATAGAAAACAATTATTGATTGTGCTTGTTCTTGCTCTTGTTGAGATTGTTTGGTTGCTTTCGATTGTTTGATACTCGTTATCTGGTGTTTACAAGTTTTATTGTCATTTTTTTAATTCTTACATTTCATATTTTCCATACAGTTATTTTTGCTTTGGTGCTTAATTATAGGAAATCTGATTTTAGTTACATTTGCTAACTGAGGGCGTAGGATGTGGAACGCTTGGCAGACAAAAGAAATTACAATACACAGGACAAGACAGTTAAGCTGAAAAGTACATACTCACTTAAATGTGCCTTTTCCTAAAGCAGGTGGTTTACTACTCTTCTGGGTATTGCAGCTGTAGACTGTGAAAGGTGTCTGCCTCTTGTATCAGCTTCTGATATAGATTGAGGAGAATATTACTTCTCACGTTCTTTTAGCACTTTGTATATATTTGTACACACATATCTCTTCTGCTTATTTATTTAAGCTTTGGGAATATGTGAGACTTGGTCCCTGGATAAACTTACAGGATTTTTATAGTAATACTTCGCAGTTTGTTGAGGCTGAGAGAGTGGATATAATGGGTAATATGGGCTGAATAAATACAGGTGGCCCTTGGAATATTCTCTGCCAGCAGTCACTGGAAAGATATTGAGGAATTAAAAAAATGGTTACAGCTTTTTTTACTTCGTATTTCCATGTGTTTCTCTGAACCTGTGGCTTTTTCTTCTCAATAGATTCGAGCTGCTAATCTCAGTGGAGACTGTACACTGATGAATGAAATAGCCAGGTTTAAATTTGGATTAAAAGGACATCATCAGGTAAAGACTGTAAAGTCTACTGATTCGTTACAAACCATCTTTATCTATTTGATCTCAGCCTTCTACGATTTCATAGCTGAAATCATCAGAAAAAGAAGTATATGCTGTGGACTTGCTGCTTTCTCTGAATTCAGCTTTAATGACTAGTGATTCATGATATTTTTGTTCCACCTTGGTTTTGTTTGAGTGAAACGCCTGAACACTTAGTCATATTGTAGAGCATTGCCACTGATAGTAGATGGTTAATAAGAACTAAACAAAAAACAGAGTTTGCAGGAAATGTACTGGGAATACCTTCGCCACTAAAAGTGGGTAAAACTCTAAAAGTCTTTGAAAACTTAAGGAATGAGAATGACAAGGAAATAACCATGTGTGTTAAGTCTTACAGGAATTATTTAATATTTAATAATAATGAAGAAGAATTGAGTTGAGTCCCAAGTAGTTGCTCATGCTAGAATGGCAGTTAGCTTGTAGCTGGAGAAGTTTACTTTTTTTTTTTAATCTTTTGGTAGAAGAACTGTGTAAGCAAAAGTTGCCATAAAGAGAGGTATTGAAATGAAGACCAGTAGAGAAATAATTCCTTTATGTTTTATAGTGTTTCAGTTGAAAAAGTACTAGCCAGTATTTGTGTCTGTTTCTTTCTGACATATTTTCTTTTGTGTCCAAATCAAGTTGTACAAATCCTTGACACCTACAACAAATGCCAAATTGTATTTTAATTCCCATTGTAAGGAATGTCTTTTACTTATCTTATGGTTTATTTGCACATGGCAAACTAAAACAGGATAGAACAAAAATGTACTTTAGTGCTTATTTTGGGCATTTTTTTACTCCTCTGTGATACAAAATTATTTCATGTGTAGTTGAAGTTAATACTCGACAAAATCTGGAAAAGAATTAACTTATATACGTATTTTTCTTTATCTAATTCCCACTTTAGACTTGTGTACGAGACAGAGCAATTCGTTCCATTCTGGCTGTTAGAAAAGTTAGCAAAGAGACTGCAGAAAAAGCTGTGGACGAAGTTTTTGATACCTGCTTCAATGATCTGGAACCTTTTGGAAGAATCCCGCATAGTAAAACAGATGCAAAACGTGCTTATAAAGACTTTCAGAACAGAGATCGCTATAATGCTAATTTGTAAAGGAAAACAAATGTGAAAAATTATGTTAATATGTGATTGTTCTGTAACAGCTGGAGGTACAGTCTACACACGCTGTGGCTGCTGTGGCCAGTGGAAAGGCTAATTCTACAAATTGTGTCAATTAATTTTGTAAACTTTTTCCAGGAGACAGCTTCCATGGAGGTAAACAAAGTAAATGAACAAGACTAAACCCCGTGTTTCCTTACCTGTTATTTCAGCAAGATAATTCAGCACATGAAATGACTTGTCAAATAATGGTTTGCACATTTCAGTGCACATTTAATTCTGCTCAGTCTGATGAGGACTTGGTTTCTAAGTTTTGTTGTTACTGAATAAATATTTTCATAGGATTTTTAAATTCCCACTGTCTTTGATACATGGTTGTAAACTTGATGATCTTCATCATCCCTGATCTGCAACTCATGGATCTAGATTTAATAATTATGGCTGAACCAAAACTTTATTAATAAACTGCCACATATATTTTTGAGCACCTCTGAAATTCTTGGTATTTCAGCCCATATAACATTAACTGAGAATTCTGTCATCTCGTGATCACTATGCCCTGCGCATCCTCCAACTCTTATATCTCACGCAATGCCTCTGTTCACAAACAGCAGGTCCAACCTTCTCTAGTCAGCCTGCTCACAAGTTGTGTTAGGAAGTTGTCTTCCACACACTTCGGAAACCTCATAGACTGTTTCCTCCGTGCTGTATTATACTTCCAGCAGACATCTGGTAAGATGAAGTCTCCCACAAGGACAAGGGCTAGTGATCATGATGCTTCTCCCAGTTGCTTATAGAGTATCTCGTCAGCCTCCTCATCCTGTCTGTGTGGTCTCTAGCAGACTCCCATCATGATATCTGCCTTATTAGGTGAACCTCTGATTTTTACCCATAGACATTCAATCCAATCAACACTGTCAAAGACTTTAAGGCTGTTGAAAACCTCTATAACATGGAGGGCTACCCCACCACTTCTTCCTCGCCTATCCCCCTTGAGTCTGTAGCCTTCCATAGCAGCACTCCAGTTACGTGAGTCATCCCACCACATCTCCATGAGAGCTGTTGTATCACAGTCCTCCTGCCTTACAATAACTTCTAGCTCCTCGTTTATTGCCCATGCTGCGTGCATGGCTGTAGATGCACTTCAGATAGGCTGTTGATCCCACCATGCTTCTAAGGCAGCTTAATTCCCAAGTAGCTACTCTCTGAATTATCTAACCCTTCTGTGGAGCCATTTAAAGTGCTACTCAGTTCCTATGAGGTGGCAGACCAAG
>WAAB01009399.1:0-16715 GCA_013389865.1 Piaya cayana
ACACTGAGCCCTGGGGTACCCCAGATATGGAGGAAGACACAAGGGATGGTGAGAGGGAAGGAGAGGGAGGAGGAAGAGAGAAGGGGAGGGAGGGATGGAGGAACGGAGAAGGGGATGAAGATAGGGAGGGAGAGATGGAGGAAGGGAAAGTGGGTTGAGAGACGGGGAGGGAGGGATGGAAGAATGGAGAGGGGGATGAAGACGGGGAGGTGGAGGGAGGGAAAGGGGGGAAGAAAAGATGGAGGAAGGGAGTTGGGGATGAAGAGAAGGAGGGAGAGAAGGAGGAAGGGAAAAGGGGATTAAGAGAGAGGGAGGGAGGGAAAGAGAGGGGTAGGGATGGGAAGGGCAGAGAAATGTGCATGGTGTCCCATCCCCTGTGTTCCCATGTTTTTGTCCCTCAGCACCGTGCTCCTCCAGCCTGTGATCACAGAGTGAGTGCAGCAGACCTTAGCAGCAAGTTCTTCCTGTGGGTACTGCAGGTAACCTGCAGAGAAACGGAATGCAAGGTAAAGCTTGTTGAGGGTTTTCAGAGGAAAGGGATCAGAACAGGGCACGTGTGCTGAACATGGAAGAAGATGAAGAGGAAGACTACATGTCTGATTCGTTTATTAAGTAAGATGGTGGCTCTTCTGTTCCTTCTTAAGTGATTTTTAAACATGTAAAAAAAACCCCAAGGTACTAATACTTACTGGAATTATTAATGCTTAGACAGGATGTAAGGCCAGGCTTGCCCATGGTGCGGCGGGTGAAGGAAGCTATTCAGAAAGAAGAGAAGCAAAAGGAAGCTAATGAGAAGAACAGACAAAAGAGTATAAAAGAAGAAGAAAAAGAGAGACGTGACTTGGTATTGAAAAGTGCATTGGGCAATGAGAACAAAGGCTTTGCTTTGCTCCAGAAGATGGGCTACAAGAGCGGCCAGGCCCTTGGCAAGAGTGGTAAGCTTGTCATTGTCTGGAATTGTGTGCCTATGCTCAGGTGTGCCTTTGTACTTTACAGATTGCAGCTGCTGCTTCATTTATAGACAGGGTCAGTAGGTGCCTCTGAGAGCCCTAGCATTCCCAAACTGTCAGTGTGTAGTGGCAGAAGAAAACGTGAGGACAAATCACTATAAACTATAATAGAAGTGATATGGACTGTTGAGATAAGAGGGAAGCAGCAGTGCTTGCTGCTTAGTAAATCTGCATGTGTACAGGAATTGCAATAAGATTGGTTTGATGGCCTTACAAAGCTAATAGCATTCCAAAAACTGTCGGCCTCCCTGTTTGAATTTATAGTTGGATTGCAAAAAAGAGATGGTGTACACTTTTCTACCTTTATAAAGCCTTAATAGGGGAAGTAAAATCAATTAAACAAAGCATGCCAGTAAAACAATGCTGTCCTGGCAGTTCAGTGTGTCTCTAGCAGACAATCAGTAAATGAACTGGCCCAAACAGATTTTTTTTTTAAATTCTTTATCTTTCCCACCTTGTATGGTTCCAGAATGAAAAATATTACAGAAGGCTGTAACAAAGCAGTCTTCATCACAGATATGTTATGCCTGTCAAATCAAGACCATTCTGTTTCAGTTGGGTTGTATCCTGAAAAAACATGCAGCTATCTAGCAGAGAGAGGGAGTTCAAGTTCAGCCGTGTTGTTTGTAATGCACTGAACATACATTGATTTGGGTTTTTTTTTTAAATTTCAAGCAACAAAGCTACAAGAGGACATACTTATTTAATAGCAAAAGCAGTTTGCCTGCTTGAATATACTGCATGAATGATAGTTTGGGAAAGACCCTTATTTGTTAAATTGGCCTATTTTTTCTCATAGGAGAAGGCATTGTTGAACCTATTCCTCTGAACATTAAAACAGGTTTGTAATACTTCCTAATTTACTTGGGTGGATGTCAGAGCTTCTCAGCTGCTTATATTCATCTTTTGAACTTACATAGGCAGAAGTGGGCTTGGTCATGAGGAATTAAAAAAGCGAAAAGCTGAAGAAAAACTGGAAAACTATAGACAAAAACTCCGTACAAAAAAACAAGCAAATGAACAAGCTGCAGAGCAGTTCAGGTAAAATGATGTAGCTGCTATTCCAGGCAGTGTTGAAACAACTGTTCTTTTTATGCTTTAAGTTTGGTGGTTATTTTAATGTGGTACTATTTTTAAATGTTGTTCAAGTGAGAGGTAAGCTTTGAAATACAGCATAATTGTTCCTGAGCTCTAAAGCAAAAGAATAACGTAATGCCTAAAGTGTGTGCTGCGTCATTTACTATTGTAAATGTTAGTAAAGCAAACAACATAGATACTAAATTTTCTCAAAACGCTTTCAGCTTTTTAAATGGGAGGACCACATAATCTTTCTTTATATAAAAAACACAGATAATCCTTCAGGGTTTTAAATGGTATTAAAAACCAGAGTGTTTTTTTATTCTATGTTTACTGTTTTTGTTTTCTCCCAATTGCCATTTTGTATGTGGAGAAGAAAAGCAGAGGGAAGGCTGAATCTTTTGCAGATGTTTAAGTGAACCACTTTTTTCATGTCTTACAAAATCCTGGTAAAGAAACAGTATTCAGTGTAGCGTCATTAAAAAAATTGGTCTTGAAGGTATAATTCCCAATAAATTTGCGTGTGCTCACACAGACATAATGTCAGAAGGATTTCTTAACTTCAGTGTTGTGGTCTGAGAGAACTGGTAGAGCTAGAATCTTAGTTTTTTTGTTTTAAAAAAGCTGTTGACTGTAATGCATCTCTCTGTTTATCTACCTGCACTGTAGCTATCTACTTTCTCTTAACAGAATAAGATTCAAAAACAAACAAGAAGAACGGAAGATGGAAGGGGATCTTCGAAAAAGCCAGAGGGCCTGCCAGCAGTTAGATATGCAAAAAGTGAGACCTGTATCTTTGGGAGCTGGAAGGAGGACTTGTAGGTTAGAGATACAGGCTATAAAGTAGCAATTCAATTCTAGATAATTAGCCTGAAATTTTGATGTGCTCCAACACTTCATTGTTTTCCAAAATTTTTTAAAGTATTTGTTTGCACCATTTAGATATTTGAAGTTGTACACCAGCCTCATGGGTACCTTATATCTCATATACAAAGACCTGTGTTAATTTGCATTGTCAGAACTCACCTGGTTTTGCTCTTGCGTTCTTGTTAATTTTGAGCTGTCCAGATGTCTTTCAGTGGCCAATGTTGGACTGTCCTAAATAACAGTGCTGTTTGCCTCAAGTGAGAGAGCAACACCATCACAGAATGGCTGAAGTTAGTAGGGACTCTGTAGGTCACCTTGTCCAACCCTCCCATTCAAACAGGAGCTCCTAAAGCAGGTTTGGATCTGACCCATGTCCAGACAGCTGTTCACTATCTCCAAGGATGGGGATCATCACTGAAGGAATCGGCAGATTCACCGAAGCAGCATTTAAACAAAAATGAACAAACAGGAAAAAAAAACAAAACAAAACCAAGTACCTTTCACCTGCAAGGAGTAACACAGGCAATAGCAGTGAACTACTATAAATGTTTTTGTGACTTGAAAACTTTAAGTATTTTTCTTTTTTCTATTAACTTGTTAGAAGTTAATACCACCCCACAAGTTCTGCTGAGATTGTTTGATACTCATTAGTCTTCTTCAGATGAAGTTGGGTGAATTATCTTAGGTCATCTTTGTTTACTCTAACTTTCCTGAGGTGGATTAGGGAGCACTGTGTCATCTTCTGATAAAATACCTTGGGACAACATGTCATCAGCCAGTAAAAAAGAGTGTTTATTTACAGCCTTGGTGTAAGATTATGTTCCTATGTAGCCTTACACATACTAAACATAGGTGGCCTAGAAATTAATGTTAGCATGCATTTACTAGTTTTTGAGAAAGTGAGTAATCCTTCATAGGGACCAGTGTATCTAGTTTCCTAATAGTAATTCTTGGTTGTACTGTACAGGAAAGTTTTAAAACCTAACTTCTCACCTATTAGAAATTGGTTCTATCCAGCATTTTATACAAAAACCTAGAAAGGCAGAGGATTTTCATTTTCATCTTTTGTTATTTAAGGATATTGATGTTCCCAAGGAGACTTGGTTTTGGCTGACATCTGAAGAGGAAGACAAAGAGGATGAGGAAGACGAGGAAGATGAATACACTAGCTCAGACTTAAGTGTAAGCTCTGCAATTAAATTAATGGCTTGACTCAGAATTGTATTTAATATTCCTTTAAAAATGTATACATGTGTAAAGGATATATGTATATATGCCGTTTTTCAAGTTGTAGTGAATGACCCCTTTGCAATCTTAGAGCAGTCATTTTTATAGCAGTTATATGATAAAATATAAAATATTAAACAATTTCTTGCTCATCTGTTTTCAAGCTGATCTTTGGAAAAAGTGGACCAGAAATTAAATTCTAAACATTTTTGTCTTAGTCAAAACATGCAAAATAAAGTTATTTGCTTTTGAGTTTTAAATTTGGATGCCTCATCTCATGCCTTAGGCTGAATTTTAGAATTACTGGGTAATTTCTGAAAACCCATCACAGATTATCTTCACATGGACACTGGGTATTCGCATTTTCTGAGAACTTGATTACACAACTCTTGTTAGCCTTATGTGTTTGATTTACAGAGATTAGGTGTGGAAAAAAAAAAATTGTATACTTGAAATAAGGTAGCAAGGCAATATTTTTATCTTCAGTGAAGGTTTCTTAGCTGGAAAGAAGTATGAGCAGATAAGTCATTAACTTTCCAGAGATCATGAATTCCTGTGCTGTATGCTACAAATTTGGGAAACTTCATACCTTATTGAACTACAGTATTGTATAGCTTTTCCATAGCAAAAGGTCAAACTATCTGTTGTACAAAGTTATTAGCTCAGACTGGTTTATGTCATGTGCGTCCCAGGTCATGGCATACCTGTACATGTATCTCTAGGTATCAGAAAAGCTACACATCCTGACTGCCTATCTGAGAGAAGAACATTTCTATTGCATTTGGTGTGGAACAACCTATGAAGGTGAGAGTAAACCTGTCTTGTGTTTTACTTTGCTTGTGCAGCTAGTCTTAAAGGGTAAAATATATCCTTTATGTTTCTCTTCTGCAGTCTTTAAAGTCCATATAGTAAATAGTTCTTACAGGCTGCTGTTTTTTGCACAAAGCTTTGTAAGTTTTGAATATAAGCCAGTTATAAAAAAAACAAACAGCCCACAAACAGCTGTTATGGCATTTAGTTGAATTGATATTCACAGTATTCTTGTCTCGAGGAAACAAAATCAGATATTAAAAATACTGAAACAGTTAAAATACTATGCAGTTCCGCTGTGCCAAAGGGTAGAATTTGTGTTCACTGTTTTAAAACAAAATTAGGATAGGTAACTTGCAAACCACCTTGAATTCTATTTAATCTGCTTTACATAGATTATTCAGATAATTCTCGCCATTTTATTTTTCCTCTTATGAGCTGGAATTACTCACTTTTCCTCTGCTTATCCTGTAGACTCTCGAGATTTATCATCTAACTGCCCTGGAGACAGTGCTGCAGATCATGACTAAAGCGTTTCTAAAGGAAGGAGTCCTAAATAAGTATGTATAGTTATTATCTTTTAGAAGGTTTGGAGCTTTGCCATTCACACCAAAGTATGCAGAACAGTTAGTTGACAGGTTAAACTTGCATTTCTGAAGCATCTTGTGGCTTTTTTTGCATTAAAATTTTGTATTTATAATTGAACACCTCTAATTGAGAGGCAAGTTAAGCCTTCCACAGTCTTTGGTTATGCCCTGCCCAACTGGACAAGGTCAGCTGATAATAAAATAATGATAATAAAATTCATGTTTGAGTAACAGAATAAATATCAGCTAGTTACTCTAGTGTCTGTTGTGTTAAACAGGGTTTGGTTTTTTTCATCTTTACAGAGATGACTAAACATCAGCCTTTTCTTCTTTGCTATGTTAGACCTGATTGGGGGAGGGAAGGGAAGCTGTGAAAAACATTACAGTGATGTTAATTTGAACCAATATTTTGTGTATTTAAGGGTCTCTATTTTGCATAATTAAGTAGCACCAGTTCTTGTTATTCGTCTTTTATGTATATTTAAAAATACATTTTAATAGACCTTTTATTTTTAGGGAACAGCAGTTGCTACTGCAAAATGGTCATTAATAGAAATTACTGCTAAAGTATACAAATACTACAAAAAAGGTATCAAAAACTACTGGAACAAGCTCAGTATTATGTAACGGTAATTGTATTATGTATGCTCTGCCCAAGAACTGTAAAGGATATTTGGCCAAAATATGTCTCGTATCAATACTCATACTATGAGTAGTTTCATGGGTAATGGGGAAAAGGAAATGTAACTAGTGGTATTTTGTCTGTGTCTGGATATCATTTCTCCCAGATCTTGACCACTGCCAAGAAATACTAATTAGTCTGGAATACTGAAATGCTCAATGTATTTGTAATTCATTATAAGGAGAAAAAAACAAGTTCAGGTAGGCCTTGCAAAAGGATGTAAAATTTTATTTAGGAACAAATACTTGCAGCAAATCAGCAATAATTTCCATACGAATGTAAAAAATAACTATGCATTCATTTATATTTTTCCTTTTAACCAAATACCTGCTTTTCACCCATTTAACATTTCTCAAAAATCATACTTCACTACACACAATATCCATTTTTCTTAGAAATCTCTGCTTATTTGCCTTTATGGACTTACATGGGCTCCACAGCAATGGATAGTTTGGATAGCAATAGAATCATAGAATAACCAGGTTGGAAGAGACCCACCAGATCATCGAGTCCAACCGTTCCTATCAAACACTAAACCATGCCCCTCAGCACCCCATCCACCNTCTGGACTCGCTCCAGAGCCTCAAGATGATACAGCTCAAAGAAAAGCACCTAAAATAATAATGTGCCTGTCTTTTCTTAGTGCTCCTCACCACCACACACAATTCTTCCAGTCCAGACAAATCTGAAGTCTTTGAAGTAACAGACAAACTGCTGTTATCTTTTGTGAGTCTGACAGTAAGGCTCTTCTTGTACACTTATTGAGGGATAGACATGCCTCATTATAATAAGGGATTAAAATCTAGCATTGTGGGAGGTAATCTTCAAGGTGCTCTCATAGCCCAGGATTTCAAATGGAGGAAACTTCAGAGAATTTTGCTATATTAAAAGCACCATATGCATTCTTTTCAGAAAAAAAAGTCATAAGCTAAGGTTCTCAAAAGTTTGAAGTAAATCTAAAGTAGATTTCTTAGAAGCTGAATACTTAACATTTTAAGTACGCATTCCTTGAGAATTTAAAAGCATATATTTTTACGTTGTAAAGCACTGAAGGTGCTAGGTGTTCAACAGATCTGTAGAGATAAAAGTTCACTTTAAAGAACTGAAATTTATTGAAAAATAACCCACACCTATTCCTAGTATCTTTTCTGCCAAAATTAGGCTTGATATTAATGGGTGCATTCTAGTAATTGTTAAATATGGCACTGATCTGAGAAAAAATTGAGTCACATAATACAAGTCAGCACCTCTTCCATGGAAAGCAGTAGATAATCTTGACTGATAAAGAATGCAACATATATTAAGAGCAAGCAGACGGGGATTTGCCACAGGCCAGTTAGCACCACAGCAACTTAGTCTTATGGGAGACAAAGACTAGGTTCCTTAACTTATTGTACAATATAGTTCAGCTCGCACACAACCTGTGTTTGCAGGTAGAAATCACAAGTGATTGCAGAAGTACACCATCCTCATCTGTAGCTAATGGACGCAAACGGTGATGTGATCCTTCAGGCTAACAAGTTCCGCATTGGCAGAAAGGCAAAACATCAAGGAAAAGACATACCCTAAGTCTTGCTGGTGCTTACTGTTATTTTGTCACCTTCGACAGATATCAAATGCTGGATTGATGTGCAGGGTTTGAAAAACTTTTAAAAGGAGTCTTAAGTGAGTTCTTTTTATCAACAGACATCAAATGAAGAATTTCAGATGCCGACAATCTTCCTGCAGAGTTTCTTGAAAGCATCTTTTTTATCATAGCTGCCTGCAAAAAAGAAATTAAATGTCAATAAATTATTTTTAATGACTGAATAAACTAACTGAAATAATGTGTTAAAATCCCGTACCTCAGCTGGAAATTGGTTGATTAAGCTCTCTGGAAATGTACCTTCTCTAACATCATGCCATATCTGAAATTCATAAGAGACAACAGTTTCAGTATGTTTTCATTGATCATTTTTGGCGTCTTACTTCGTGACCCAAATAATTTACCGAAGTAATTAGGAAAATACAAATCTGCAAAAAGGTAAGGCCTCAAAAGGAAAGTTACTATAAACAGTTAGGAAGTTTCTTCCATTAAGTTGTATTTTTTATTGGTTTTATAGTCTTTTCATCAACTGTTGTCCCTTTTTAAGCTTAAAAGCTTCACAGTCTACAATGATGTGTTTGTTTAAATCAGTCCTGTATCTCAGAACCATTATCCTTCTTTCCTTAATTTTAAGGTAGTGGTTTTATATACTCTTGCTCCATTAAAAATAATGCAAGCTGACTAAATTTCCTACTTTGGATGTTACTATTTCCGAGCCAGGCAGGTATGCTTCCTCCCTTTTACCTTGTTCAATACCACACGCTTATTTCTGTGTTACTGCAGAAAATGCTATGTGGAGTTCAAAGCATCTAACATATAGAGGATATGTAATTATATGCTCCCAGAAACTGGTTTGAGGCAACAGCTATTTTCTCCCCACGTGATGAAGCTTTCTGGGTAAACAGAGAAGTCCACGTGATTCACTTTGCTGTTAACTAGTGTAATGTGTGCTTGAAGATGACAGTCATATTCTTGCACACTTAGCATCTTGCATCATTAGTTAGTCTTATGGCTGCTATAGCCTGGCTTAGCAAGCCTTTATAACCATTATCCAGTAAAACAACAGCTCCTGTGAACTTAAAGCTTTCTCCCTACTCTTCAGCAATAGCTGACCCTACTTGCTGGCGCTCATCAGCTGAAACAGTTACTCAGATGATCAGCTTCATATTTGCCTGATGCTCTTCATGCTGTGTTAAGTGAATTTTATTTTTTTTTTAAGATGTTGGAGCATCTGAAGACCCTCCTAGGACTCTATATCCACATTACTGCCTCATCTGCTTACAGATAAAAGGTTTTTATGCTTTAAGGAGCAAGACTAAATAATTAGTCCTGCCCTTTTGACTGTAAACACTCTGGATGCATTTAGGCTGTCATCTGTGAGCACAAGATGTCTTAGAAAATACTACAAGGTAGCTAAGCAGAGTCAGGATGAACCTCAGAGTCGAGCAGACACAATGGTATCATTTCCTTATATTGGCAAAGGACCAAGGGAATAGAGTTCCGGTAGTTTCTTGTGCCAGCCACCACGCACACCTATCTTACAGTTACTTCAGACAAGGTACTCAGCAGCTGTATCACTGTTCTACAGTTATATAGGTTAAGCCATATGAACCATTACACTAATAATATGTAAAGTACCAAGAAAAAGCAAATCATATGACGCATTAAAGATACCTTTTCAAAAAAAAGGTAAAAAAAGTCTTTTCCAATTCAGACTAAATACTCCAAATCACTTTTGTTTCCATTTTGGAAAGCTGCAAGTGTTTTGGCTTGAAAGAAACTTTGTCCTTGCTCCACTATGCCACGAAGATGAAACTGTAGCAGAGACAGAACTCTCCTATTCATAATTTTTATTTTCTAATATTAGAAAAATATTCTCTTCAAATACCCTGAATAAATAGATTTACAGAAACTTGAAAAATACTTGCTAGACATTATTCTTTATGCGCTTAGGCTTTAATGTGTATGTATGTCAGTAGGACATGAGTGAAATAAGACCAGTAATATTTCTTCAGTTATTACGTTTCCACCAAGGTGTGAGGACTTCTTTGCCTTACAGAAATTAATCAAGGGGAAAATGTAAACGGAGACAATATCAGCAATCAGCATGTGATACCAGCAGAAATGCAAAATAATGGCAATGACGCTTTTCTTAAAAAAACAGATTACATACCTCACTTTTTTCATGACGACTGCATGGATAAAGAATTTCAAACCAAATTAATCCCAGAGCATAAATATCTACTTCCTTTCCATATTTGTCCCCATACTAAAAAGATCAGAACAAGAACACAGGAGTCAAATCCAACTGAACAGCACTTCTTAAAGCAAAATTTCAAGTCAGTAGCAATTTTCCACACCAGGGCTACAGAAGCAGCCCTAACTTGACCATCTTATTAGTTGTTAACCTCTTCTGTTGCAGACCTATTAAATAATGATTGTTATGTCAAATTAAACATACTGAAATTAAGACTTCTATGGACCTATGCAGATAAGGCATGCCAATATGTCTTTTCACAAACTGTAAAACAAAAGGACTCCACAGTTGCCAGAGGTTCTAAATTCAAAGTGAACTATGTGGCTGGCAGCCTAGTTTTGCAAGAGCATTCCTTACAACATGTAGTGTCAGACATGGTAGGTTAGCACAGGGAAATAAACACACAGAGCTTCCAGAATATAATTACCCTTGTATACAGTCACACTGGGGAATTCAGGCAACTTGGTTTAGGATTGAGAGCTGTTATTGCTGAGTTTATAACGCAAATCTAGTTACAGAGACCATAATATAGGAGAATAATTACCTGTTCTGGTGCCATGTATGATTCTGTTCCTTTGTTCTTAGTCAGAGTCCCATATGCTGGAGAAGTCACAAGACCGAAGTCGCCTATTTTTATTTTGTCTTCATGTGATATAAATATATTCTGAGGCTAGATATATATTTAAAAAAACATAATCACCATATCACCAAAGTTTATCATCGAGCGTAATCAGCCACAGAAGTGCCACAGATTTGTTAATTGTTCCCAGAAATTGCCATTAAGAAACTTGTAGTGTAAGAAACAGAAAAAAGTTCAACTGATTTTTAAAAACACAAGCTGAATTTGAAGTATTAAACATGCCACAGTAACTGCAAGCTTTTTTTTTCCCACGAGCTCAGTCATAACTGCATCATGCTTTAATGCTTTTCAAATACATTGTGCATGTAACATTTCATATCCAGAAGTGCTTTTAGGTGTTCAGTCCTAGCCCTGGGATTTGATTCTGCTCAAATCATAGTTTCTTGTAGGCACAGAAGAATTATCTATACTAAGTCAGTTGTGGAGTTGACAGAGAGTCAAAGTAAGGAGAAAACTTCCTAAATTCAAGTGCAGGTAAGCTAGCAATAGGGCCTGGCAGCAGGTTACAGCCAGATGCCATGGATAAAAGAGCTAAGAATTAATGGGTATGGGGAGAAGACACTTATTAGGTGCCTTCTCCCCAGGCATCTAGGGAAAATACTGAGTGTATATTTGGGGTTCACTCCAATAATGGAGTAAAAAGCCTGACGGAAAATCTCTAGAAGATATGAATGTATCTGTCCATACGACAAGATTCTGAGTGGGCAGTGAACACAATATGGAACCATGAATGCAAAATGCAAGAAGATTTCAGTCTCTCTCAAGAAGTCCATAAACTTCAGGTTACTAGTAGATTTAGTGGAAGGGAATATGCACCAAGTACAGCATCACTGTGTCATCTTTCTAGGTGTCTGGAAATGGCTGCCATGTGAGAACAGTGTCCTGCATCAACATTTAATGTGACCCGCTACAGCCACTTTTAGGAACACCACCATGGTAATGACTTCTACAAAGAAAGTAATTTAAAACTCTTAAGCAACATTACAGCTGGCATTTGAAGCCCTGAAGGCCTGCAACTTTGTCCTTTATAATTTTTATATCAAAATGAAATCTTTTTATGATTCCACACTTGTAGAGAATGAAATTCTATATAAAAAAAGTAACATTCAAATATTTGTATGGATACATGATGCAAGAGCAACTACAGTACTTTGTTATCAGTCAGCATTTATGGGGATATATGAACTGTCCCTTTACAATATGACAAGAGGAAACTTCCTAGGCTCAACTTTTTACTTTCTTTCAATTCTTTTATCAAGCGAAGTTATTTTTTCTTTTCCAATAGGCAGTCTTGTGATCTAGTAACACATAATACACTGAAAATGTCTGTTACCTGATGACAACTGATTTTTTTAACTACTGCTTTCTGAGACCTTTCGGTTTACCTCCTGATTTTAGGATGAAGTCCAGCCTACCACTGTAAAAAAATTAATCACTAGCAATATAACAAGAAGCACACTACTAGGTTACCTAATAGACTACACAAAGACTAAAACAATTTCATATTTTCTGAAGTTCCGATAAGTTCTATTTTTTTTAATTATCCTACTTACCTTGAGGTCTCGATGTATTAAGTCTGCAGAATGAATATATTCCACTCCTTTCAGTATCTGTAAATATTTGTTTTGCGCCATTTCGTGATACTTTCTGGTTTCTCTCTTCTTATCAATCCAATTTTCCAATGTCCCTTGTTCACAGAATTCCATTGTGATGAAAAGACAGTGAATTTTTTTGTCTGACTTCTTCCTGCAAAAGAAAATTATACACCATATTGAAATTGTCAAGATATAATTCTTCCCAAGCCATCAGTGATTCTCAGGTTTCTCTTAAAAGGTTGAAAAACTATTATTATTGTTGTTGTTGTTATTATTACTGGAGTTAACCAAAACTACGTCTGCAAGTCCCTTGATTTTAAAAAAGTTCCCAGACAAATTTGTACTAGAGAGAGATAAACAGAACTGCAGAACAAAGAATCCCTGCTCAGTTGCTACTTACCCCTGGAACATTCCTAATGGTTTGCTCTCTTCCTTGTTCACACTGAAAATTTTATGAGTGCCCAAATTCTGCTCCCCTCATACAGCATGTTTATACAGGAAGAAATAGCACCCTCCCTGGCTACCATTTTTCCCTCTAGGAACTGCTGAAAGTCCTTGGCAGATATTCTCTGTTCTGCTCAACAAACACATTAGCCTCCCTCCCCTACCCAGAACGATCATTCTTTCAGACTGTCCCTTCAAGAAGGTTGTGCAGTGACTATCTTTGATATCAGTCTGTGAGAGAGAGAAACCTTTCTGAGAGCTGGAAATAGATTCATCCACCCAACATCCTCACGCTTTCCAAAAATGTTCCTGCACCATCAGCCCATAGGATAGGCTGAGGCTGCAGATGGTGAGGGGAGGACAAAACGAAGAAAAGGAGGCACCACTTCTTCCTACTTACACTGTGTGATCCAAGTGCCCTCGAATAAAGTCACTTGAGGCACTGAAAGAAGAAGCATTAAGTGTCTCAGGATTCTCTGTAGCCTTGAGGGCAGGGCACTGAGTAGAATTTCAGGCTGGTACCTCATCTTTGAGGGCTTTTTTAATGTCTTTTATTCAGTAACTGTTCAATACAAAATGCATGTGATATTGAGACTCTGAAATATTAATGTCTGGGTTCTGATACCAGATATTTTCCCACATTTTACTCCTTACTTACTAAGCACACTGGACAGATAACATACCACAGAAGCTGTGAAAAGTTAATAACCTATGTTATGAGTAAAGCTTGTCACTATCTTCCCAGAAGTCTTAGTGTTGAAAGACTACCTCTAAATGAAAGAGCATTTGATTTTGTATTTCTGCTGTCAACAACAAAACCATTTTCAGGCATTATAGTGAAAATGCTAACTTGGGGAACTTCTCATCAGGAATTTAGGAGCCAACAGCCAGATGATTTTTTAGCTACTGTTGGTAATTCTTGTCCTAGATTTTGAATTCTGTCTTGCACTTCTCTATAGATTCAGCATGTTCTGTGTATTGAGAGGAGAAAATATAATCACATAATTTATCCTATTCATAAAGGGAAAGAAGATACAAATTTACTTCATTATATATGACCTGCTACTGAAAATTACTGTGATTATTTTGCTAACCACAAACATGTAAGTAGGCATATGCATTTATATTTATATGGTGAGTTATAGCCAATCATCAGTCTTTCTTCTTAGAACACAAAATTCACTGTGGCAAACAAATCTGTGAGTGCAAACTAATATCTTATAGATACCTTGAGTCTGGGTATGTTACATGGTCATCCCCTTCCCAGCTAAAATAATAGCGCACTATGTTTTCATGGTCAAGTTTTGCAAGTTGTTCTACTTCACGATTTGCATTCTTATTTTCCCTATTAAAAAATAATACTAAGTTAAATAAAATACATGATATCAAGTAGCAGCATGCAGATAGTTTTACATTCATTTAGAAAAAGAACATAAAATACTTTTTCATGTAGGTTCAAAAAAGCTACAAATTCTTTCATCTGCCCAGTTACTGAAAGTGGAAAAATGTCCATATTAGAAATTAAAGCCTCACTGCTGAAAAAAAGCAGACAGTTGCAATGCATAGCTCCATTAGGTGGCCAAACACAGCGTAGCAAACACCTATGTTTTCTTTTCACCTCTTTGAAGATCCTTTACATATAAAGAAGTCAGTGTATGTACTCGTGAAGAACTATTTTTAAATTTGGCCAGCACTTGTAACTTTGCGCGAGGGAAGTTAAGTTCAAACCCATCAGAAGACCAGCAGTCTTTATTTGAAGAGTCAGTGGAATGTTTTTTAACATTGTTCTCAGGATTGCATACAAACTAAACCAGCATATATTTGAGACAAACACAAGTATTTAAAGGGCAGTTACACGATGTAAACAAGTATCTCCGACAACTTGTAATTTTTCAGCCGGATTACCTAAAATAAATTCAAGTTTTTCAGCTGCTGATCAAATACCCCAGTAGGTACTGGTTACAGAAAATTACCTTTTAAAAAATACTAATATCATAATTCTCTGTTGAGTTTTATTTATTCTCACATGGGTCATATATAAAGCATTTTCTAATCACAAATTACTATTTTGCCTAATTATAGCCTATATGCATTACTGATATGAACATTTTTTATGTATTATTAACCAGCATGTTTTCTTCCAACACATTTTACAATAGTAATAACCAGAGCACTACTGTGTTCGGGAAAGTAGAACTTAACCAATCTACTTTTTTACAGCTGCATCAGAAATTATTCCAGAGCCTGCAAAAATTAACAAAATTGTATGCCATTTTCAGCTTTCAGCTTCACTTACAAATAAAAAAAACTACCATAAAGAATGGAAAGTTAATAATGAAAATTGTTTAAATGCTCCTGGGATTATTAAAGAGACAAAACAAAGTACTAAAATCTTGGTTAAGGTTCTACTAAAAATAACCCAAACAGAAGTATAGATATAGTACGTACATTGTGAAGCAAACTCGTTTGACTGCATAGGTTCTGTCAGCATTCTTTGCTACTGCTTTGAAAACGTTCCCGAAAGCACCTTCACCAATAGGCTCTATATTTCTAAAACTCTCAAGAAATCTTAAAAAAAAAAAAAAGTATATAGCTTAAATATATGTAAAATTAAAAGATACAAATCCAGTCAGTCCTAATACATGTGCTGAAGTATTGTTCTACAGGGATGACTGAGCACTTGCACAGGTCCAAATTGTAGAAGATTTAAAAAAACGAGGGAAAGTGACCCTTGAAACCACATAAGAGTAATTACCCTCACATCATCACACAAAGGACTTTTGGTTGTAAGCATTAAATACCATTGCATGTCAGTTGCTATACTACGCTTGAAATTTCCAGAGGAAAAAAAATGTCAAGCACCTGGGGTTTCTGAAAGCTATTTTTACAGCAGTGGTTTTTTCACATTATATTATAAATAAACAGACACATATAGAGCACCACATACTGTAATTGCCAGACAGATCTCACTTAAAAAAAAAAAAATCCTTACCTTTTATTCACAGTGTATGGACTTCCATTTTCCTCTCTGGTATGTGTGTCCAAATCTGGCAAACTGTCATCTGAATCTGACATCTTCTTTTCCTCTCCCTTGTTGCTGGCATTACCAAAATTAGCTGCCAATTTTCTTTAACAAGGAGAAAAGCAAAACTTATAATGAGCCATCTTCCTAGTATTTGACAAGAGAAAAGAAATGTACCTCCCAATAGCATTATTTCTTTGCTAGGTATAGAAACACTGAAGTGGTTTGCAATAGAGTTTATGGGAGATGGCAAGCTAGAAATAAACACATACCTTCTACCTTTCTGGGCAGAACTTTGTGCATTTCTCTACAAGAAAAAAAAAAGCCTCATTGAGGTATCCAGAAAATTTTCACTGTAATTACTTTAAAATGTGCCTGAGAACGTAACTAGGAATTGTCTACCAATGTGTTCATACCTTATACAGACAATATAATAAGAAGCCATATCTTAGCTTAAAATTTTTCACTATGTATAACATCATCATTCTTCCTACAGAATAATACAAGCTTAGTTTGAGCCCCTGTCTTGGGAGTACTGCCCATTTGGTCAACAGTTCATTAATTGGGTCTACAGAACAGAAGTAAATGACTAATGGTTAGCAGTAAGAAAATACTGAATATTCGTAGGAAAAATGTACATATGTTTTCTAGCGATTTGTAGATAAAGGAGCAATCTGATGCAATGCTGACAAGCTTGCTTTATTCAGGGTCTAAAATGTAATTGTGAGGAATTGTAATTTTCATATTACCAAAGAAGGTGAAGGCTTTGCACATACTAGCATTTCTTTCTTTTTTTCTAGCAACGTTTCAGCTGAGTCTTCAACGCAATTACTGCTACTGTTGAAAAAATAATAGACTAGTTTTAGGTGAAAGTAACACAATCATGAATAAAATTATTACCACAAGAAAAAA
>WAAB01009402.1:0-18988 GCA_013389865.1 Piaya cayana
GTGATTCTGTGAAAAGTTTTTCCATATGGTTCTCTCTATAAACAGCAATATTTCTGAAAAAAATTTATAAATAATTCCAGAGAGTAAGCAGAATAGTCTGAAGTTAGTTTCTAAAAAGTACTTTTCAGAATTATTTAAAACATATGGAAGAGCAGGTCTTTCAGTTACTCCTGGTTCTTGAATTTGAGATTCAATTTTATGCCTGAAATTGCTCCTGGTAGATTTTCAGATAATCTTACTTAGCCGTCTTCACCATTTCTGACTCTGAGTCACAGACCCATAGAATACTTTTTTTTTCCTTCAAGACTAACCACAGCTGGAGAAAATGTAAAATTCCCAGTTCTGAAAAGTCTCAGAAAGCTGAGAGTGAAATTCAAAACAGTTTTAACAGGTAAATGGTACCTTTATTTTTCATCTGTTATGTACATTACTGTCAGAATCTGAATATCATTCTTATTTGTTGAGACAAAATTTATAGGTGACGTTAAACTACAATTGATAGAAATAAGCTTGCATGATACCAATAGTATTTGTAAGTGTGCTTAATATCTGGTCACATATACCATACCTATCTGTCCTTCCTGAATTTTTTATGTATGTTCTCCAGTCAGAGGAAAATATCTCTAGGTCAATTATTCAATGACCTTAAGTGACAAGGCTCAGGTGCAAAAGGCTTTGAGGTTTGAGTCCTTCCTGCTTCAGGAATTAATCTTTTGTGAGATCATAAATAACTAAGGTAGCCAGCAGGTTTATGCAATATTTATCTTATTTAAATTCACCAGAAATACAGTTTATTTCCCTATGTTCAAAGTCCAAAAGAAAATAGTTAGCACCTCTCATGTTTGTGGGCACAGCTCAGAAGATCACTGTGGTAAGCAGAGCTTCTCAAATCAGGCTCTATGGACCAAGTGGTGACAGATCCTCTGGATCAGCTACCTGACTCTGTTATTTGTCTCAGGCTGCTGCCTGTGAATTGAAAGATCAGAGGCTCTTTCATACTGCTATTCCAGGCATGCCATTGCTGTAATTGCCATCAGGGAAATATTGTAATTTCATATGGGAGAGGATATAAATAATCTTGAATGGCTTGTGAAATGTCCAGGATACAATTTGTCAATTAAGACATGAACTGTGCTATGAGGCACACATAGGAAAATCTTGTTTGGTTCTTCATTAACCATTAAGGATTTTTCTTACTCTTAAAGGTGACATCATCATCAAGCCTGGACTATGTGACCTCTTCTTAGACTGTATAATAGCTAATCTGGTTATATCAAAGAGCAGATAATTCATCATGCTAGACAACCTACCCCAGTTTAGTTTCAAAAGCCTAAGATCTATATGCAGTCTGAGGCCTGTAAACAGCAATGTTTAAGGTCTACCACCTTTCAAAAGCTTGCTTTCTTCTTTTTGTCTCCTAATACAGATATGCCCTTCAACTCTGTGCTCCAACAGCCTATAGCTGATGGAGAGTTTACTGGTGTTTCTATACCATCATTAGGATCAACCAGGACAATCTGAGAAATATACTGGCTTCAGACTATGTGGTCCATTAATCAGGGAGCCTTGAACCGGTGCAAAGCAGTTGAATGTTTGAGGGGCTTGTACCAATTCTGTCAGGGGCTGCACATGCAGGTACAGGCAATACAGGCAGCGGAAAAGACTTGGGAAGATCCCAGGAAATGTCTAGGAGAAGTACAGCAACCAAGGAGGCACTGAAATAACCAGCAGCATGTTGCCACAGCCCGTGCCAACTCAAGATCATGGGGAAATACTGATCAGGAGTACAGAATGCAACAAAGTTAATACACAATTGCTGCTCTGAAAGGTAGTTAAAAGTCAGAGTGAATACAGAGGACTCAAAACTAGATTGAGTCTCCTTGGGCAAGATTTGCAGGGTCACAAATTTGTCCTTCACCCCTGCACCAGACACTGGGTCAACATGTGCAGCTCCCCTTCCCCCTTTTCTGCTCTGGTCAAGTGACTAAACTAAGCACTGTTTTCTTCTATCACTGTAGTAAGAAAAATAGTAGACAGAAAGGAAAAGTCTTAGTTGTAAAATTCACTCCTTAGTCATAGGTATGAGAAAATGTTATGCTGTAGACAGGAAAAGTGAACACCCATTCTCCTCCCTTTCACCTCCTCCTGGACACTGGATGCAGTTAATGAAAATATCAGTGGAGTGCCATCTTAGAGTTTAAATGGCATATTATTACAGGGAAGTGGTTAAAAAAAATCTTAAAGTTTCTCACTGCCTGTATTGTTTTAATGTTTAGTTACAACATGTATGCACTTCGTAGCTCTAAGGAGACACGTAGCATATCCAATACCCTGAAGCCCTAATTATTGATACTGTAAGCTCCCAGCATCTCTGTATTTGTACATAAAAGCAAACTGTCAATATCCACTAGACCAAATTCTTTCCTTGTTCACCCTGGTACAACAGTTACTGTCTTAAATGTAACTGGGAGCCATGCTCAATTTGCTCTGCCTTCATGTAAAGTTTTATGTCTTTCTTAAGTACACATTTTATTACTAGATCTCTTATTTCCATCTGCTTACACTGACTTACACAAAAAGTCTCTCTTTAGGGCATTCTATAAACAAACTAATGGGATGAATGCAAATTACAGCAGCCGTTCCTTCTACCACAGTCTTCTCCATGCAAAAAGCCTGTGCGTGCAGAAGGGATGTGCAGAATTATGTTTCTAAATCTGAGCTGCAGATTTTGTTAATTTAAATACAATATTAGTTTATTTCAAGTGATGCACAATGAAAATTAGGCTTGTTACATTGACAGTAAATGGTTTTCTCCAGAGCAGCTCCTTGGAGTCAGCTTTAAAACTATCCCTCAGCTAGGTATGTGCCACTGACAATTTCTGATCTACAGTATATAGCCATATGAATAACATATTTCAGTTTTCCCAACCACTTACAGAGCTGAGCAGCATCTAGTGATCTCTGTGTTTCTAGCAGATAGGCCTGTGATTGTTCTTCATTTTGCACCATGTTGAATTCTCCTGGACACTCCTTTGCACAGTCTGCAAAAAAACAGCCTGCAGGTTGTCTGAAGGAAAATCACTAGTCACTAGGCTTTTACTAGAGGGTAAAAAGCTGCATCCAGGGAAGGTGATACTTGGGGTGATTCATTTGAGGCACATTACGTTCTCATTTGTTCTTCAGCTGTGACATCCACATATTGCCACTTGTTCAGAGGAGCTGTTACAGACACTAATGAGAGGCCCTCAGCAACCTGCCATTCCTTTCCTTCAGCAGAACAATACCCTTTGACCTGAATGTTCTTTGCTTTTTGGCAGAATGTTTTAAGTATAAGCAAACAGATATATTTTCACCTTGTACTATAAAGCTGAACAGCATAAAAAAGCAAGTAGCAAACAGGCAACTAATTAAATTCTTCCTTGGAAGAACACAGCAACAGCTCAACTGTTTTACGAGCCACATGGTTTTCCACTGGCTGATTCTTTAGCCTCACTTCTTCCTTCTACTTTTAATATATAGTTCATGAAATCCTGAAATTAATTATCTCCACAGCAATATTCATCAAAACACTCCTGCTTCTCAGGAAGACAAGGATGAAAAGTTACTAGACAAATCTAAAGGAAAACTGTACCCACTGGATACTTACAAGCAGGCTAAATGTTCACAAGATAAAATTAATAAAACAGGAACATTTCTTACAAAATGTATTTTCCCTCAGCTGATGTCTCTGAGTGGTGCTAGTACTGCCTGTCTTGATGATGAACATATTTTCAAGAGCATTTTTCTTCTAACAAATGGACGTTCTGAGAGGTAACCATATGTTTAAATGCTCCACAGTGCCATGGTCTGAAAGAGGAAAGGGTCTTCTAGCAAGTGTGCCAAGACAAAATCCTGGCCCACAGGAGTCAATAGGAATTTTGCTTTTTATTTTAATGAAGCCAGGATTTCACTCAAGAGAACTGCAGAAGGGTCAACATATTCAGAGAAAAAAAAGTATACAGATGTCTTTCAGCATTATGGGTTCTAAATCAGAAATTGCTGAAGCACTGTGAAACCTTTTCTCTCTTGCTTTACTGCATGAAATAGAATGCCTTATTTTTAACTAAAGTTTATTTTTTCCCAGTAAAACTAATATAAAGGAATGTATTGGAGAAGTAATGCTGGTCTATTATGTTGTCAGACATACAAATGCCTGTTTTATCTTACAGCTTAATCCTTCTGCAGAGAGTTAGCTACCTCTTTTTTATGTTGACAACCATATTTATTTCTACTTTGTGGACTTACACCAGAGCAAGAGGAGAACAATGAACCCTCAGACTGATAACACAGGTGGTATTTTGGTTTTGTGCGGGTTTTTTTTTCCTTAAGTGAGGAGGTGATAGATGATTCACCAGCACTCACAACTACTCGTGTCTGCAAGGCCAGTCAGAGATATGAATGGCTATTTTCCCTCAGCCGTCTTACGAAAAACACATACACCTTTGGTTAAGACCAAATCGTACACCCATTTCAGAAGCCAAGGGAATCTTAATCACCATCCTATTATAATTTAATTCTACTCAGCCTCTTTTTCTCATCACAGTCCCTTCCAGACACTGCTTTTCTGTTGTGTTCAGACAGTATCCTTATGGGATGCTGACATTCTGCCATATCTTTGCATACAAGCAAATACAAAGAGAGTATAATTCCTGCCAAAGCTCTCATTGGTTGTAAAGCAAACAAAAAGTGTCCTCAAAATGTTGTGTCACATGCAAAATCAGACAATGTTACAGTCAAGGAAACTTAATGTATTTAATTTGGCTTGTATTTCAGTTAGTGTCTCTTGGTGAATACTCCTTGATAGAATGTACGTGGAAATAGTGCGCAGCAACCTCCCCAGCACCATCCAGCCTTTTGCTTGAGAAATCCAGTACTGCAGGCTCTTTGACTCACTCAGTCTTTAGCTCCTGTCTGACAGTGCAATCTGTCACTGCCAGCCTACAAGGAGAGGCCAACAACAAACCGTGTAGTAAGTAATCAACCCACAAATACTTCTACATCCTTTCCCACTGTGATTGCAAACCTTTGAGCCTGAAACTGATCTCAGTTACATCAGCATAAATCCTAACTAACACCTTCAAGCTATGTCATTCCCAGTAATTATTTTAAGGAAAATGAGTCCTGATTCCAGAGCAATGAATCCTAGAAGCCATATGAAACTTAATATAGTCATATAATTTCATTTTATGAATGCGCCTCAAGTCAGCAGCAGCTCTAACTGACCCTCAGTGTGCATTCTCATAGCAAGTAAATTACAGAGTATTACTATTAACTTTTTCATTAGTGTTGTAAAGAACTGTTAATTTTTATTTATTTGGAATCAGCTGGGTGCAATTACTATATAATCACCAGAAAGAAGTGTCATCTTTGCCAAGTGTTGGTTCTGTAATTACAGGTTAATTACAAGGGTACCTGTGCTGCAGAACAAAGCAACACTCCCTAAGGTCTATTCTTATATCTGGAACACTAAGGACAAAGAAGGTTTCTAATTCCTGAACAAAGGATATGACTGTATGATTTAACTGCTACAGTGTCCATGAAAACACTTCCAGGGGAAAATTTTTTCAGGTTTTTGGTTTTTTTTTTTTCAGTTGGGGAAGTAGTTCAGCTTCTCAGTACCAAAACAACTCGGGAAAAAAAAGCAGACACATGTATCCAAAACAAGCTTCCAATTTTAATTGGTCTGTCCCAGGTTTGATATCTACTTTCACCACCTTAGAGAGCATTACCAGAACTTCCAGGGGACAAAAGTGAGAAATTGTCAGGTGTATCTCAGCACTGAGCTGCAGTGAGAAAAAAGTCAGTGGTACTGTTGAATCGGGCTGGTCACAAGTGAGCAGGGAATAGAGAAAGCCTGATTGAAAAAGTCAGCCTGCAGCAGCATCACTCTCTTTCCTGGAGAATGACCAGTACCTCAGACAGGTTTGTTGTCTTCTTCCTTCTGCCTACTCAGTGAAACAACTAGCTTGCTGAGCTGGGCCTCAGCATGTGTCATTTATCCAGAAAACAGAATCTGGGAAAAGAGCTACAAGGTTTTATCCAAACATGAAGAACAGATCTCCCTCTTAGCAAAAATAAAAAAACCCAAACCTGCTAGAATGTGTTTAAACATGAGACTCTCCAAGATGAATGTAACAGCGGGGGCAATTTCTGTCTTGCTCAAGGCACCCTTGCATCAAGCAAGCTGTCATGAGTTTTAGGGAGTTGAAGCTCTGTCTCTGTTTCCAGCCTGGTTTGAATGGACACTGTTGTGGTTTCAGGCCCTAACTCTTCTTTTAACTTGGGTAGAATTTCAGTTCCAGGGCAGGAACCACAAAAACTAACCATACAAGTAATCTACAAACCTCACCTGCTCTTCCTTCTTTAATGCAGGGATCCCAAACACTGTGTTGAATACATGCAACAGAGAGTGCTTAGCACAACCACAAAAATTCCAATAATGCAACCATAGATTCTGGCCTCTAAGGTTTTGGTGAGATCCTCTTATGCCAGCAGTGTCTATAGTTTAGAGGACAGTTTGCTCCATTCAAATCTCTGCTTCTCCTTCAGTCTTTTGACTTTCTCATGGCAATCTCTCTCAAATTTGGTACACAAAAGCAGACGCATCCAAAATAAAACAAAGCCCTAGTCATTCTGCAATTAGTTTACAGTCTGTTGCAATAAGCTCCTGTGTGGCTTGTGTAACAAATGAGGTTTCTCCAATTAGATGGTCATTGCTAGCAGTGGCTTAAATGACAGCTGTAAATTATTTTTGTTCTAAACAGATCACTAGCATTACCTTATCCTTAGAGCGTGTCTTGTGCTTTCAAGATTAGGGGAAAATTGGTGTTTTCTATATGTGATTGTTACTCTAAGAAACAAGGACTAGATTTTTTCCCCAGGTACTTAAGTGCCTGGCTCCCATTTAAATTGATGGAAACCTTTAGAAATCTGGGCCCAAATGACCTGGGGCTTGTGTAGTGTGTCTGCTCTACTGCCTTCAGGCAAGTGCTTAGCCAGCTGATATAACAACGGCTACAAGGAGCCACAGAAACAGCAGAGACCTGAGTCATTGTTAAAGCAAGAGCAGTTTGTCAAGCTGTATCAAGGGTCTGATGAAGAATAAATGCCACGGTCATTAATATAATCTCTGAAAGCACATTGTCTTCTGGATTTCATATCCATACTGATTAGTGCACTGTATGGTAATACATTCAAGACAAGCCAAAGCATAAGAGTTGACACGAGAAATCTACAAAAAGCATGCAGTTGAGTGCAACATGATTCATACACTAGTATCAATTAACGTGATCCAGCTGGGAAGAGGGGAAGAGCACCACCCCAGATCTCACAACTGTATCATCCCAATGTGAATTCCAGCACAGGTACTCTTCGCTCGCTGCCTAGGGAGAAGATTTAGAAACTGGGTACAAGTACTTAGAGCAACAAAGCTGGTGAAGCGGCTGGAGAATAGTCCCTATGAGGAACGNCGCTGAGGGGCATTGTTTCGTGTTTGATAGGAATGGTTGGACTCGATCTGGTGGGTCTCTTCCAACCTGGTGATTCTATGATTCTATGGGTAATAGTGATTTTTTTTCTTAAAACCCTTGGATATGAAGTAAAATGAAAACAGTAGGCTTCAGCTCAGTGTGAATAATTTAGCAAGAACATTAATGTCACTATTTCAACAACACTGGCATGTTTTCTTTTTACATTTCCATGTCGCAACTTAACCATATTCCACTTGGGAAAATCAATATCCTAGTCTGTACTTGTCTTACAACCAAACTACCTCTTCTGACCTGGTTTTACTAATTTAAATCAATGGCAAAATTCCTACTCTTCTGACATGCGCAAAAGCAAATGTACACCTATGTGCTGCCTGTCATTGAAAAACAAGAAGATATAATTTTACAAAGCTCTGATCTACTGCACCTCAACAGTTTTTCCTTTTTGGAGATGATAAATCTATTCAAACTGGAACTATAGTAAGGAATGTATATACATAGTAAGTTTATTAGTCTTAGAACTCAGAACTCAGTAAAGGGGCTCTTGAATCTGAGCTGGAATACAAACAGCAGAATTGAATCTGCTCTGACAGTCCAACTATAACACTGTCAGTTTTCTAAAATATTCAAGTACATTCAGAAATAAACAGTGTAAAACAGTAAAATCAGGACTATTCTACTAATCTGTGAACATACAACAATAACCCTCATAGAATAACTGCTGAAGAATGAGAATATACTTCTGAGCAATTCCCCAGGCACTCAAGCCAGGGGGAAATCCTATGAGATAGGAAATCTTCCTTACTTGCTGTTTTAGTGTTGCTTTATTGTTAGATTTTGGTCATAGAAAAAAACCCAAATCAAACAACTCTTGGTTAGTGGTTTCAAAAAAACTAGAATCTTGAATGTCAAAAGCATTTTGTTTCCATTCAATCCTAGGGCAGTAATATTTGAAGACCAAAATGCAGCATGCATATCTTCAGAATCCTGAAGCAGTAAAAGTGTTTCCTTCATGGCTGTTGGTGACAGATTCATGGAAACACACAGGTAAACACAGAATTCTGGCAGGTGATGGGTTAGCCTACTTTGGCAAAGTTAAAAGGTTAACTTCTATTTTCTTCAAAATAAAATGTTACTGGCCTTTGACCTTACAAATAATCCTGAAAATGAAAAAATCCAAGCAAATCAATCATTAAGGCTGCAAGTTTTGACAAAAGCTTGCTGACATTGCAGCCTCTACCTTAACTTCTAATCTGTGGTATTTACAGAAAATATACTGCATTTCCCATCACTGACTTGCTGATTTCCTGGTTAAATATATAGGGCAGTGGTAGGGGACAAGGAGGGAAATCATGGAAAAAACCAGAGGAAAACAGCTATAACTGCTTAGGAAAAATAAAAAAAAGCAAAACTTTGTCTTCTCTGGGTCTGTTAACCTATTGAAATCTAACAAAATCTTTTCAAGGAGATCATTCCGCAGCCGACAAAGTGCTGGGGAACTTTTACTCTATTCCCAGCAGCCTAATTCCGTTCTTCACGATGAGTGGAAGATCCCTCCTTAGTGACAGATCTGTGACTTAGGAGGATGGTTATCCTTTGCAAAACACATCTTTATGAAAACACCAAAGAGCAGACAGAGAACAGGGAGGACAGCAGAAAGCATTGTCAACTCTCCCCTCACCAGCCTCCCAGACTAGTACTGGGAATGGCAGCATAAGCCTGGTATGGTTGCATAAACTATTGTTCCATAGGCCAGTTCAACATATTAAAAAGTCATCTCCATTCAAAGGCACTGATAAAAAGAGGGCAAATCCTAAACAAAAGCAAGCCAGAGATACTCCTGGGACTTCTACTACTTCCAGAGGTTTGGCACATACCCAAGCAGGGATAATCTTTGAACAAGAAGGATATGGCCCCATCAGCCCACCTCTATCTCCAGTGAGGGGGCTCTCACGACCCAGTGAGAGCTATGGCTGGTGGCACCACTGTGAGTGCTTTGGAACAGGAGCTGGTCTCCCCTGCCAGGTGACAGCTGATATGCAGAACAGCAGCCAGCACATATTAAAAGCTTCCGACAATGCTCCCAGAAGAAATGTGCTGTTCATTCGATACCGACAAATATTCTTATGATGCAGTTATGTTTCCACCACTGTATGAAAGCTGTTTTAATCAATGAAAGCCTACAGAGGACATAGATTAAAATAACAATACTAAAAAATACCCTGCTGGCTTAACATCATTTTTCTTCGAACCAGATTAATCAATCATGATGAAAAGCACTGAAGTGCATTACTGACAATGTTATGACAAAAAAAGAATGTGAGCTCAGCTCTCAGCCAGTGTAAGAAGGTCACTCTCTACCTCACTGCTCCTCATTGCTTTTCTCTAGTACTCTATCTACGATGCTTGTACAGAGGTGGTTACAGAATTGTAGGCTTTGTACTTTGGATGTATTTTGTACATTGCCTCTCCTGCCGATGACACTTCTGACTAGTTTGTTTTGCTAGAAGCCCCCTCCTTCTCTACTCAGGATGATGCATGAGGTTGAAACAATAGTTTTGCCATCTAACTCCAGCACTTAGTTCAATGCGTGGGCAGGTAGGAAAAATACTATTAGTAGAATGAGTTGAGCAAGAGCTAGGGTTGTTGCCAGTAAACAAACATCCCCACAAAGCAACAATGAATAGTGCAAATGGAATAAATAGGCTTCGGTTCTTTCCATAAAGAATACTATGAATTTCTCCCAACTGTGCTTGGCTGGAGCTCAGTGACCAACAGGCTACAACAACATATTCTGGAGGTCTTCTGTGAAAATTCTTTTCACAATTCATCAGGTAAACCCCACATCTCATAATTAAGAGATGGTTGGACTGTCAAGGGCGATTATTGTACACTTGGCATTTCAGGTTTCATATTTGGCCCTGAGCTCAAAAGAAGATGCAAATCGCCTACTTGGAAATTTCTTGAGTGCGGATTGAATTAACTTTATGCACAGTTCTTCAGAAGCTTGTATCTGAAAGGCCTCAATTAACATTGGAAAAATCAAGATATATATATGCCAATGAGAAATGGAAGAATTTCTACTTCAGATCTGATTTTGTGCAAGTGCAGCTCTGTAGCTCAATAAACTAAAGAACTTCCTTTTTGAAACTTAAACATTAGTCCTTCTAGCGCACTGGTAGTTAGCATCTGAGCTGGCCAGACCTTTAGAGGAAAGGCAATAATACTCCTTCATTTAATACAAAACACACATTGAAGCATACCAGAAGACCATTCCTCCTCTTGTCTCTTCCCAAACCTCGATGGTACCACTAAAAACTATGTATTAGACATGTTCTGTCAATCTCTGTTGTTCACTGCATCTTCCAGGCTATCTCTTTGACTTTTTCCTTGCATTAGACCCATGGCAGCATGGCAGGCTACAGGTGATCCACACACCAAAGCTAATTGCTCCAGAGACCATTTCTAGTCTTCTTGCCTTCAGGAACCAGCCTTAGTCAGCTCCCCCACCCATGCACCTAGGCTCAACACTGGATCAGACATACATGCCAGCAATCAAACTGAGTTTAGTAGGGTCTAATGGTTCTGCAGCTAAAATTCAAGTGTTCCTGTCTCTGAAGGTGCCTTGCTAATATGTCCCTTACACAACACATTGTACAGCAGTTATGTTTTACTACAAACTCTTTAACTGAGAAACTACATCATCTGCATACTGGGCACAAGTCCTAGTCATTAACCTGCTTCAGTTTTTCTTTTAAGGCTGTTCTTGGACATTCCCAATCTACATAGTCATCCTGGTGCCTTGAGTAGACTTTTGATGGCCTTTTGCTAAACCAGAGACACCATATCTGTTAGTGCAGCATCTAATTGCTTATATTACACTTCAGCACAGCACCATTAACTACTCTTTCCTCTTTTTAAGGTCTTCCTAGAATTGCACTAGCTTAGAGCCCTGTCACAAACATACTAATGGAAATATGTTAAAGAAGTTGCATTTTGCTCTGCTACAGTACCCTGGCACTCAGGATATTGAAGAAACATCTAAATAAGAGTGAATAAATCCTCATAACAAAATCATAAAGCAAGTTAGAAAAGGAACAAATACATGCACAGAAAAGCAAATGGGCATGTCCTGCATTAGATAGTAAGACTAAATATCATTCTAACAGCTAATCTGTCTTCTGTTTCATCTCTATGTAGATAAACACAGAGAAAAATCTACTAAAAAAGTAAAAAAAAATTGTTCAAGAAAATATTTAGAAAAATGCAGCAATCTTAAAAGAAAACATTACCTGCACACTTAGTCATGAAGAGATGTGATTAAGGTCACTTCTGCATCCTTGACACTGTTTCTGTGCCATTAATGCTGAGTTCATCTGTTCATCATAGCTAAATAGCCCATACCCTATAGCCACCTTAAATGCACTGAAGCCACTTTATCAGCATTAATTTCCCAATGAGCTCTGCTTTAGAAAACTGTTTATGAATTTGGCTTTCAAGAATGTGTGTCAATGATAAGCAAGAATGAGACTGTATACCCCCTTTCTATTTACTGCAGCTCTTAATTCCTTTATTTAGGACCATGTGGAATTTATCAGCACAGTGAAGCCCTTGAGGCATGCAGAAACCATGTTATTAATGCTATTAGTGCTAATTAATTCTGCCAACAAGGTCTCTGCAACTAGTCAAGACATCAGTCTTTGCCAAAACCAATAGATTAAATAAATTTAAAGTTCTAGGACAAGCCATTCCGGATTATAATGAGCCAAAAAGAAAGTTAGGGAAAAACTGAAAAAAATAAGTAATTTTTGAACTTTCATACAATATAAATGCTTTGTTTGATTTGTTTCAAATTTGCTATGAATTTGTAGATAGGTTTGTTTCAGTTTGTATGTGTCCACAAAAGGATTAGCTGTAAAAGGAATAGCAACTGCAAGCGAAAACCAACAAAATCAGTATCATCACAATATACATCATATTTCAGTTTTGAATATATTGCAACACATGACAGTAAAATAATAGCAGTAGTCTATAAAGATGCAGGTTTCTCATAAATTATTATATAGAAAACTGTACAATGTTACATACAGAATACACATACTGTGAACATATTAGATGAGATCATACACAATATAAAGCATTCCACTACAAGCATGTTAGGTTTTTTGTGCATGTTTTTTGTACAGCTCTCACATTCCTTGAGACAAGAAAAAACAGGAATGATTTATGTTTGCACTTCCACACCTTTGAAGCAGATTATACTTGCAGACTGAGGAGGTGACTTTAACTGTACCTTGCCACCTTTCCAAGCTACTCTCCCCAGTGCACTAGGTCAAGGCTCTGTTATCAGGAGTGGGTGACATCATTCTCATACCTTAAGAAACCTGACAGTTAGCTTTAAATATGCAGTTAAGAAATTCTTCAAACACTCAATTAATTAAATTCTTCTTCTAAAAGTAGGTAACTGCACTGGAGGAGACAAGCACACTATCTTAGAACTTCTCACAGCACCCTGTAAGCTTACCTCTGTGTACAAAGAGAAACAAAGGAAAGCTGTGTGCCACCCAGGCTCATCTTTAGGTGTAATCGCTTAGTTCTTCATAAGCATATACTTACAGCAAAGTAAATGAGTAACCAGAGAATGGATTATTCCTCTTTCCTAACAACTCCATGGTAGGTTTGAAGAAGCGACAGAGCCAAGATGTTGGGGTGGTGAGATCTGGAATCTCCATCCTACCGAAAAACACACCAAAATTTTCTGGTCACAATTAACATAAGCTTAGTTTGCACTTAGGTGATGTGACACTGCCAAACTAGCCTTTGGCACAACTGCTCAAGGTGCAACTTGGATATAAAACCACATAAGTATGTTAAGGTACAACCTGGCCATCCTTGCTTATGTGCATCCCAGATTGCACACACTTTCCAAACAGTTCATCCCCATTACTTTACTAGCTTCATGTTTCTGCTCTACTCAAATACTGAGACTCCAGTATAAATGTATGTAAAATTAGTTGTGCTGGCCTGAACATTCTGTTACAAAAAAATTAATTTTTATCATCAGGTTGTTAATACATGGCTCTTTCTGGAGACCACTTTAAGCTTCTCATAAGTCTATGAGTTATACATAAAGCAGTATACTAGGGGAATGCTGGTCATCCTAAATTCAAGGTGTTTTGCTACAAAGCTGGCTAATCTAGGAAACATCTTGGAAAATTCAAGCTGGGCATAATCCAGACACTGCTTTTATTCCTATCCTGGTTTACTACTCCCAAAAAAGAGTTCAAGTCTTTCTCATAGGTGACATGAATACGGACTATAAGTAACACTGTTTTCATCCATCTGAAAATGCAACCTGGTCATTCTTATTTCTAATCCACCCCAAAACAGGCAGGGGTACAGAGGTAACCCCCTGCTCAGTAAATGCTGCTGAACCAGTTATCCTTACATGAGTGCAATGTAGACACAATAGTTTACCTGGAATGACTTTGTAAAAGCTTTTGTACTGCACTCAAGCTAGCAAGTTTGGCATCTTATCAAGACCAGAGCTTTTTAACCACCATCTGATGCAACACCTCTGTCTATGCTCCCAAGCTTGGGAAAGTCTATGCAGGTCAGGCATCTCTTTTCTATATTTTGCTGCTTATAAATGACACATGCCTTCAGAGATCACTAATGACATAGTGTAATTTGGAGAAAAAGGCAAAAAATGAAGAATCTTCTACGCATTCATGAAAGCTGTTATCTGTTTAATTTGGGGTTCCACCCCCCATCCCGTCTTTGGGAGTGTTATGTTCATTTAAGATCATCAAATTGCCTTGAAAAGACAATAGGATTACTTCTTCCCTTGTGAGTAACTGAGTATGCAAAATAGAGAGAATACTGTAGACTGCTGGGTGGTTTGGAAGTAAAGAACCATAGCACCAAGATGGGAGCCTTCAGTTGTGGAGGAGGCTGAGAAACTGCTGGGAGGAACAGAGAAGACAACAGGCGTCTGAAGCAATGGAAAGATATTCCTGCAGATCAGAAGGTACTTGCCATAATTTGAAGCAACTAAAAAAGTCACTGAGTTGACTGAAATAAACATTGTGAGTCAAGACCTGATGGCAAAACCACCCTGGGCAGGGGGAAAAAGTTATTTAGAAATCATAGTTCCATTCTATCTGAGTTAGTCACTTATAGTTTGAAAGCATCTTAGAAGCTTTAAGTTCTTACTTAAAAAAAACCCAAGCCCCCAGACACTTTAATGAATTGTAGTTTCTTCTTTCTTTAGGTTGTCTTTGGAGAGCTTACCTTAAAGAAAAGGTATAGGTAGATCTACCTCAAGGTCTCACTGATGTGTACACACTCTGGTTCCCCTTGCAAAGTGAAATGGCAAAATCAAAGACATGAGGAATGAATTTACCCTTTCTAGAATCTGACCAGAGTTTTGGAAATCTCTGCAATCTAGAAGGTGACATCAAAACAGAACCACAGAGAGCTTAGGATCACATCATGCTTGTAGCTCATTCACTCAGTAACTACCACTTGCTGGATATTCAGACAGTAACCAACAATCAAAAAACCCAGTCAATTTAAAACCGCTGCATGGCAGATATTCTCAGAAATTGTAATGTTCCACCACCAGTCCCTACACTTCCAATCCATCCCATGGCCCTCTGTCACAAAGCCATTTATTAAAGGAAAACAGGAAACGACAGGCTTGAGTAAGCAACTAATGGACCCAGTTCACAGTCTGGTCTGTGACACTGACCTCTGCTGGTGTTTCAGAGGGCTAGGTCTTCGGACTAGATCAAAATCCTGTGCTCCTGGCTAAGTCTGTAACCTATGCTACATAATGTGGCATCAAATTCTTTCTTCTCAGCTTACATCCTAAAAAGAACTTACTATGATCCTTATAAATCTTTTGTCTATGCAGTACAACCTCAAGTTCTACTCCCATTTATACAAATGCCTAATTTAAAAAAAAAAATCTCGCTACTTGCCTCAGTAACATTCTGTGCCAGAAAATCTCATGAGTAGGTTGTATGTTACACTAAAATGTTCATCTTTTCTACAGCATTTTCCAGCTTTGTAGTCTCAATCAACTAGATACCTTTCCAGACACGTTCCTCTTTCTTCTCTAAGTATACTGTGCAGAGAGTAGGAGATGCTTATGCTTCTTCCTACATCCGATTACTTCCACTGCAGTAGGTTCAGTATAGGAAAAAACCCAAGAGTTGTTCCCAGTCCAAACAGCAATGAGATGGGACACTAAAAGAATTATGTGAGCACTAAGGTACACATCAAAATAATCTGAAAACAAAATGAATCAGCAGAGTGCTTGTGTATTTGTGTCTAGTGGAAGCTAAAAGCACTCACTCAGGGTATTTATTAAGAAAGTACCTCTTCTCAGGACATTCTTTAAAGAAAGTTTTATAACCCTCACTTCTATTGCTCTGTTTCCCATCTGTATGTTGAAGAAGTATTTGTGTGTGTGTGTGTATATGTGTGTGTATATATATATAGAGTGAAAAATGTTGTGTAAGTTCCAAAGAATTATTCTTTACATGGCATTCATATATGTGCTGCTATCACATAGAATTTTTAATCAGCATTCATTTCAATGAGGTAGAATCATTATATGAAATGATGCCCATATTATTTATGTAGGGTTTTTTTTTAGTGTATAAACTTATTATTTCCTATGCTTATTATTTTTATCTTGATGACAAAAAGCCAGACCAATGATTTCAATTCTGTGATACCTAGCAGAATTCCCCTGCTAAATTTCTGTTACATTAATGTGAAACAATAGCCACTTCATTACAATGTGGCTTATAACTGAGCAAAATGCTAAATTATCAAATTAGAGTTTTCTACCTGAGTGGCATTTCTCTAGATATCTTAGTATTTCCAGAAAACCCATACCAGGCAATAAAGTTTGCAGGCTTTTATATCCTTTTTGCATGAAGGGGTACTGCCAAGAGAAAGCAGAAATGTTACTTATCATCGTTTAGTCAATATTTAGTGGTCATGGACCAGAGACGAAAGCACAGGATGGCTACAAAGGTGACATGTAGATTAGATCTGTAGGATGTGGGAGAGCTATGTAGAGGAGTCAGCTCAAAATCTGTGGTTTCAGTAACAGGAGGAAAAATTGGATTTTGCACTCTAATCTCTAAAGTTAAATGTGCAAGGATGTTAACTAATCCAGTTTTAAACAAAACAAAAAAAAAGGAATTGCACCACAGAAGCTTATTTCTGTGACCCACTAAGCAAGCACACTATATATAGATTCTTAGAATCATAGAATGGTTTGAATTGGAAGGGACCTTAAAGATCATCTAATTCCAACCCCCTGTCATGGACAGAGACACCTCCCAACAGATCAGGCTGCCCAAGGCCCCATCCAGCCTGGCCTTGAACACCTCCAGGGATGGGGCAAATATATGGCTACTTAGACAACACATGCAGCAATCATCTAGGTAGACAGCCCACAGACTTCATAGCAGTTGTGGAAGCAGGCACTACATTGGCCTTTCTTCTCCTTAAAGTCATTTTATTTAGAGTACAGCTCACTTCACCGCACTATTTATTTGAAGTACACAAAGACATGTGAGTCACCCTGAATGAAAATTCAGTACTTTTAAAAAAAAATAAATATATTTTTTGTAGATAAAAAATCGCTTCTGAACTGTATGGAGGGAATCTATATTTTGCAAGACATCTTTGACTGCTGCAGAACCAGAAGATGTTTCTCCCTTCAAAGTATTTTTCCCCTGAAGAAAGATAATGATTAAAATCTTGTTCTTGTACAAAGAGCAAGGACAGGGGTTAAAAACCAGAACACCTGCAATGCACTCACAGATGAAATATGTATAAAAAGGAGAAATGTCAGGTGAAGACTGAAAAAGGGGGCAGGAATCTATGCAAAGGAAAAAGAACAGAGCTTTGGTCTCTGAGAGATGGATTCATGATCTAACTCATAATCCAAAAGGGCACTAGTCTTTGTAGATCAGCTTGACTAATGTAGCAAATTTCTGTCAAGTATTCTAAGAAACTAAGTATGTGCACTACAGTGCAAGTTGCCATTTACCATCTGTACTCTTCATCATGGCTTGTAAACCTTAGGTTGCCCATATGGCTCCCTTCTTGAATCCTTTCTTTGATGATTACTTTTTATTAACCTTCAAGCACTACAGCTTTAACTATACTTAATACATTCAGATATTTTTTAATATAGTACACTAGGAAATAAGTTTTTAAAATTAACATGTGTTGTCTAGAAGTTTTAATTCAGTACTGCTCTAGGGCCAAAATGAGCAGTATACTCAGTTGTGAACAGGGAATCAGTGGAATTCCAGGAGAACTGGTGTGGCTGCTTGTGCATGTCTGACAGTACAGGATAAAGTATAAGGAAAAGTATAGGGAAAGGGAAAAGTACAGGGGAAGGGGAAGGGGAAAGGGGAAAGGGGAAAGGGAAAGGGAAAGTTATAGTGCATTTCCAGATGAATAAAGAGGTTTCATTGACAGTAGAAGAGCATTTAAAAGTAACTTCAGTACTCATTCTCTCCTCCTTTTTGTGCTTTGGGATGGTTCAAGATCTCAATTCCTGCTGCTGAGGAATCATTAAGACAAAAGGCTAATGGTAATGCCCATGAAGGCAGAGCTGGGTTTGTTACCATGGTTTTTGGCATGTGTTTAGGAATAATTCAAGGCTCAAATTACCAAAGTAATGGTGTGGGGAAAATCAGAATCAAAAGGGCCAAGCAGGAAAGACTTCAGACTTTAGCCTGTCAAGACCTCACAAGGAAATGAAGGTTGGGAAAATCAAAGGGAAGAGGGAAGCACAGCAGGAAGAAGCACACTCACACCTACTTTGCCAGGTTTACACATTGAAAGGGTGCACTTGAGAATGAGTTTTCTAAATCATTTATACATTTTTTTAACTATTCACCTTATTAATCACATGAACCTATGAAGCGTCTAAGCTTTCCTTCAGTTATCTTGTATTTTGTCTTGTAGGGACTTGCCTGTACAGCAGCTACAACATAATTTGTCCTTTTCAACACAGGACCATTAAGTATCCACTGCACTTATAGTTCAAATGGAACAAATCCAAGTTCATCTTAAAGATTTAATCCTTCCATCCAGTTATTCTGAGAAGCTTGAAAGCAGTTCTCACAGAAGAATTGTTGCCAGAGCACAAGGCCTTTGCAGTGGTACAGTAGAGAGGCACCTAACATTCACTCACAGAATCACAGAATCACCAGTTTGGAAGAGACCCATCAGATTATCGAGTCCAACCATTCCCATCAAACACTAAACCATGTCCCTCAGGACCTCGTCTACTCATGACTTAAACACCTCCAGGGAAAGCGAATCAACCACCTCCCTGGGCAGCCTATTCCAATGCCTAATTACCCTTTCTGTGAAAAACTTCCTCCTAATCTCTAGCCTAAATCTCCCCTGGTGGAGCT
>WAAB01009402.1:19356-36987 GCA_013389865.1 Piaya cayana
AGCACTGAGCCCTGGGGAACCCCACTTGTCACTGGCCTCCAGCTGGATTTAGCACTGTTTCCCACCACTCTCTGGGCCTGGCCATCCAACCAGTTCTCCACCCAGGAGAGTGTGTGCCTGTCCAGGCCAGAGGCTGACAGTTTCTGTAGCAGAATGCTGTGAGAAACTGTGTCAAAGGCCTTGCTGAAGTCCAGGAGTCCACTAGCAGACCACAAGAGGTCCACTTGCAGACCACAAGAGTAATTGTGTGCTTTTATGCATCTGCAATACGTGTGATCACCAGGTGCCAGGCAGTGAAACGGCAGGATCCTACACCCCAGCTCTGAAAAGACAAAGAAAAATCTCCCAAGCACAGCACAGCCCTACTTTCTCTCACTCCCTTCGTCAATTTTTCGGTCTATGCTGTTCTGCTTTTATCTTGAATATGAGAAAAACACAGAAAAAAAAAGTCATCTGAGGCATTTTCTGAATTATTGCATTACTACTATGGGACACTTTCTTCAACATAGACAGGTTTTAAGGTCCTTCTGCTCTTTTTAAGATCACAATGAAACATAGACAGAGACAAGCCAATATATGCAGCCCTAAAGCAGTGGGAAACGTAGCAGGTATGCACATGTAGATCCTTAAACTATTCCCATTATACAGTTCTTTGTTTTCCAAATTTGCACATAGATCACGCCTCTCTTCTCTGCAGTGGTACATTGTGATACAATCAAATACATCACTGTAAAAGTGAAGGGAGCACGACTTCCCCACCTGAGGCATTACAAAACATAAACAACAGATGTCTGCTAGTCCTTTCTTACCCCCTATTTCTAGCGAGGGGAGGTGCTGTGAATATAAAATGTGGAGGCCTTTGGAGGCCACGGCAATGCCATCCACTCTATTTGTTAATCAGCTTATGTGTTCTGTACTTGGAGAGCAGGAAATGAGATCAGCAGCCTGCTGCAGAATATACTGGTTTTATTAATACTTTGGGGCTACTCTTTCTTTTTACAGCAACTGTTGATAATCATCTGCACAGATCTCTTTGCTACTGGTTATGGCAGACAGTAAAAACAAAGAGATAGAATCACACAGCACAGACACGTATCTTTATGTGTCACTAGTGATCCATATCCTAGTCTGGGTGCAATAGAAGTGGCCAAAGGGAGATACTTTGATTGCCTAAAATGTAACAAAAATGACAGCTAAAAGTTTTCTCCATCTGTCTAGTCTAAACAGAATTGTGTGTGCATATAGATTCAGAACTAAACTGGCAACAGCCATGAGATGATTGCATTTACTGTAGACACTGATTATTTCATTCTTCTCAGCTCCATCCTGCTAACCCAGCAACTGCGAGAAACTTATTCTATGGTCGTGCAAAGCTATGGGCGATCCAACACCTGCCATCCTTTGGCCATCACATTGTCTCTTTCTCCTTTAGAAGGTAAGAATTTTTACTAGAATTTCAAACACTAATCTGCTGCCATCACACACAGGTCAGACATCACACAGAATAATTACAGACTACCATCGACTTTCCAAGCCCCACATCTCATAGCATATCCAAGCATCCTTGCTCTTAGCTTGGCCTAATGCCTAGCATCTTCAAATTTCTTTTCTGTTGAAAACAATTCAAGTTTGAGAAGCTTAAAATTAGTTTGCTTAATATCCTCCTTCCTGTTAAGGCCACGCAGCTCTGCTTATGGTATTAAGCAAAGCATAGATTTACAGGGAGGGATTTAAAAATGATTCTTTAAAAAGCCTCTGAACTGGATCTTAAATAACTTCTTTCTAAAATACATGACACTTAGAAAATGCAGTGATTATGGCATAAAGGATTTTTTGGACTTTATTTAAGATGCCCGGGATAATTCTTCCAAGAATTTAACTTTTTGGTAAAGTACCCATTTCAAATAACTGTCAAGAGTGTCACTTGAAATCTTCCCACTTAAATAACTTCATATAAAAACATGTTACTTTGATAGGAATTAGAACAATTAGCAGAAAATGTTAATTCCTTTTTGGTTTTAAATGTAAAATACAGATGATAAAATTGAAGTGAAATTAATAAGAAAATCCTTTTTTTCAGAATGATATTCTGAGAATTGGGCTTTTGGTTCTCTGTGCAGTCCTTTTTTGTTAATTCCAGATTTCTCTTCTAATGGCACCATGAATCTACTCATATTCTATGTACAATGCAGCAATACATATGCAATCGTACTGTACAAATGCACTTTTAATAACCTTTGCATTCGCACCCATTCTGGGGTCATCTTCTCTGCAATTACAGAACCCAGATCTAGCATGCCTGGAAGAAAGAAGACTGAATACTGCTTTGTGTGTTCTGTGGGCCTGGGCAAAGTCCCCTTAGATGAGTCTCCTGGGAGTTTAGGCCCACAGCACATGGTAAGGGAGAACAGCAGTTTATATGTGGAGGCAGCCTACTGTTAATTTTTAAGGTGGTCACGAATTAAGAGAAATTCTGTTTCACAGTTGCTGCAGTAACTGTGGTCTCTTGGGTGAGCCACCACCAAGGAGGTGCTACACACTGCTGCCTGCACCTCACCACGTTGCATTTCTGTAGAAGTCTCCCCATGACATAGGTCTGTTGCTCATAAAAAGGGGGCCAGAGTGTCACCTTGTAGACCTACACACTTCCTCACAGAGCAAGAGGCCATCATCCAACTGAAAAAGGTTTTCTGCAGGAGAACATCTGAGCACAGTCTCCCAGCAAGGGGGTACAATGCAGTATAAGCTACAGCTTATTCTAATCTAGCCAAAGCAGGCCAGAATTTTAAAAAGGTCTTTTGGAGCACTGAACTGTATTGTTTAGACTTGGTTTTAAGCAGCACGTATTAATAGATGTCTCTTCCTACTAGGAGACAAGGTCAGGGAATACAACTATTAACAATGGATTTGCAAATTATTAAAGACCCTTCTTCATCCCAGCTGAAGAAACAAATGATTCCCAGATCAAGGGGTGCACAGTTCCTCTCCTAGCAGCAGTGGGCTTCTCTCACAGGGAGAATATTTTTATTAGTTTTTCAAAGGGCTTGGTATAATACTGCTGCGCTTACCTCTCATGTACTGTAGAGAGACTTGAACTTCTGTCAGCGGGAGGGCTGTGAAGGGACTTCTGAGACACTGTGACAGGCCTTCAGTTGACTTTACTAGCAGCTTTTACACATCTCTTTGGAGCTCCATTAGAACAGTTTATTTAGTGTTATTCCAATTGCTTTCATTAAATACTTGTTTTGTGCTATTCCAGTTGGAGTGCTCTCTCATTCTGGTACTTCTTTCAGGTTGCTGACTGGGATGAAAAAGCTACCGCAGTTATCCTGCAGACTGTGGACTGCTTAGTTTTTACATAAGTCCCTTATCTTCACATACTTTGAAGCACTTGTTCTTTGCATGCAAATCATTCCTACCAAAAAATTCAATGTGAATTGCTGCAGCAATGCTGGAAAGGCACTTATGAATAAAGGATATATTTTATTAGACCTCGGTATGCATAAGCAATGGATCTGCTTTACTCACATCAAAGAGATATACTTTTACTTAGAGTCAATTCCAGTAAACTAAAGCTGAACTTGTACCACAGTTAGGACATGGGCAAGTTTAACACGGGGCCTTCTGCTCTCTAAAGAGGTCATTCCATGTGCTGCCCTGAGCCACCCCTAATTTAACTGCCACCTGGTACATAACCCGGCAAGTGCCAGGGCTGACAGTCAGCCAGTCCTCTCTATCACAGGGCAGAGTTGCAACTCCAGGAAAAGCCAACTCTGAACTTACTCCCTATTTCGGCTGCTTCAACCCAGGATCTGCAAAGTTAATATTTGTTCTAGTTACTTCACTCCATTTTTCCCAGCCTTTCCCTTCTTCCTTTTTAAATAAAAACAAACACTTACTTGAAGAAAGGATGGGCCTTTAAACATCTGAAATAGCTCTGTGCTACATTTTCACTAGAAAGCACTGAAGTTCCTTGGAAGTTTCCTACAGCACATCTTCCATGTTCAAAACTCATAAAAGTTTCACATGTTTAGGTTTTCATGTTCTCTCAGCACAGTCTGGGTTTTTTCCTTCATTTTCATTAAATTCACTCAAAGCTCATGAACTTAAAGAACCAAGACATCTTTTCTTTCTCCAAAGTTTTGTGTGTGTATCTTCGAATGGAGCATGAAATTTCTTTGTCAGGAGTAGGTTTTGAACTAACCTTTTTTACAATATAAAATAACATAAACATAATTACTAAATACTGCTGAATTGCTGCCCTGGGCTCCATTCCTTTTATAACCTTTCTGAAGACTCACTTTACTTAGTAAGATCCTCGCAGCAAATTCTGAATTTATTTCCAGTGACAGCTGGCACCTCCCTGCCAAAAGCACTGACACTCTACTTCGGGCTGTTCGTGTTCTTTGCCATTTGCTCTCCCATGAGTGCATTTGTTTGGGGGAAACATTGCAGCTTGACTGACTATGTGAGCAGCCAAAATATTTGAGAAGCTGAGCAATAACTCTGTTGTCATTTAAACAATTCCAGAATCTGGGTTTGTACTCCACAGTTCAACTGTGTAATACACAAGTGATGCAACTAGAAAGGAATATTAAACCTCTCTTCCTCCCTTTGAGATCCCTTGTGAAACATTTAAGGGAAGCTCAGATGATTTTCCAGTTCTAGAGAAAATGAGGCATTACTTACATGACAGGGGCCCAATCTATTACCCTCAGTATATGGGGATAACGCCCACTGACATCACTAGAGATTACTCATCTGCAGGGTGGGAGAAAAGGAAACAAAGATATTCTGTACAGACTGCATGTCTGTAGCCCAGAGCTCCTCCTAATTTGTCTTGAAATTTCCAGTCATCAAACTGCTTTGCTAAATCACCCAATTTCTTGGCTTCTCAGCTCACCTGCTCAGATTTATACCCTCACAGTTTTGCTTTTTTAACATTTCATCAACTAAAATTTTTGATGTGGGTTTTGAAAATATTATAACTACTCAACAATGAGTGAAGAAAAAGGCAAGCATACAATTTATCATGTTCTGGATTGTTCAAAAAATAATAACCACGAAGACCTGATTACAAAAAAAGGGTTCTTTTAAAGTGATGGTGAAACATGATAGTTGAACAGTTATCACCAAAACCAGCTTTCTGTTTAGTATCAGAAATATTACTTTTGTGCAAATGTAGTAACAGAAACAACATTTTAAAATGAGAGAACTGAACTGGAAAAGTGCCAGAGCTTAGAAAAACTGAGAAGGTGGCTAGGGAAGCAGGTAACATTTGGCTTAAGATACACTTTCAAGGAAGGAGCATAAGGTGATTAAGGAAACTAGGAACACAAATAAAAAATATGCTTCCTTCTAAGTATTTCCATCTGTGAAAGAGCTTATAGAAGGCTGATGTTTTTTTCCTTCTGAAAACATGACTTAATTTTTGGTCACTTGTTTTACACTTTTTCCTGAAGAAGATACCTAAACTTGAGTTCACACAGAGAAAATGTCAGGATAGGCAAACCAGAAGCATTTAAATAATACAATAATAGTTAAATTTGTCTTGGAGAATGCCAAGCACATGTCTGCTAGTTGTCAGTTAGTCTGCCATGTTGTTTGCCTCCTTAACTATCCGGCTGTCACTCATGTTCTCTTCATTCTCTTTCTCTTGCAAGCATCTCTGCCACCTTTTCCTTCCCACAGATGCTTACATCACTTCCCTCAACTCTGTTAATTCACCCATCCTCCCCTACTCCCATCCACCAACTTTAAGTCTCTAACTATTTTTGCATCTGATGTCTCCATTTTTGACATGGACAGCAAGGCTGGGACTATCTCCTCATGCTCATCAGTCACGGAATTTGTGCTCTACAAGCAGCTTTAAACAGAGCAGCACATTTCCACTGCTTCTCCCAGTGAAAAATGCCTCACTGAGCGCTGTGACAGGGAGGACTCTTTGAACAGATTTGATGGCAATTCCTCCTGCAAGGCTTCACAGCTCTGCAGGAAGGTCTCATTTGTAGTTGCAGACAAGAAAAATGGATCAGCTCTCCTGTGGGCCAACCAGGATCATGTGTAAAGTAAAGTAGATACCATATTGTTAGCCAGCAGGCTGGCTGTAGATCTATAAGGGTTCCTAGGTAAGGTGCTGGATTCACTCCTACACTTTCCCAGGCTGGTTGATGGGTCCCATTGAGGGAAAGGGACCATGAAGCAATCCTGCTCAACTAAGTAGTAGCAAAAGTTGGAAAAAGCACAGGCACAGGCTTTGTAATGAATGCCAAAGATTGAAGCACATGCATTAATCCCTTTTATGGGAAAAGTAAAGAAGTAAAATTTAGAACCCTGACCCTGCAAGATAACAAAACCTTGCTTCCTTTAGAAGTACAGTTTTAATAGTAGCAAACCAAGGGGGAGCAGGACCCAAACAGCACCTTCCCTAAACAAAGCAGTGTTAGGGAGTAGAGGGCAAATATTCGTAACTGGAGAGTTAACTTATCATGTCAGTGGGTTTAAAGTCCTGAGTACTTGCTACTTATTTCAAAAAAGTGGTACTCGATTCAATGGTTTTTCCAATGAAAATCTTTCTGCAATCCTATCCTTCAGGCAGAGACTGGAAAAGAAAAAATAATTAGAGGAAATGAACCCTGGGAGGAAAAAGGCATTTTTATTCATAGAGAAGCTTACTGAAGCAGTGATTCTAGGACTTCACAAGTCTTGCTAAAGTCAAGATACCAGGATGTCTTTGGCAAAGACACAGGAGCACAGAGTCAAATAGCCTGAATGCCACCACTGTCCTCCTATCCTACTAATTGGCTCTGGGACCAAGGTAGTATTTTGTTCATCTGAATTGGGGCCAGAATGTTCCACATTGACTGAGCTACATGTTGACATCAAGTCCTGTGATAATAATGATGAATACTAACTACTAGAGGGGGAACAAAATCTTCTCTTCACCCTAACAGCACTTCTTTGTCTGCTTAGTGGTAACACAGCCACATTTGAACAACACAAAAGGTAAGGGGATACTCTAGGAAGGAGAGACCAGCAGCCTGTTAATTTTGGTGCTAAAAGTGTGGCCACTCACAGCTCATGGCAACTTGTCAGTAATGCCATCAGGTTCAGCCAGGACAGGAATTGCCTGAAGATCAAAGAGCTAGTGGATGGCAACCTCCTGCACACGGCCTCCAGTGTAATCACTCTCTGCTTCCCAGTGAACTGCAGATCTGAAAGAGGTCCCCTGACACAAAGTAGGCAAATAGTTCCTAGGTTATTTGTGACAATACAGCCTGTCTTATACCCATCCTTCCTGAGACAAGTCCATAGTCTTCCTAGTCACCCTGTTCCACCTCTGCCATGGACTTGCTGCTTATTTTATCCCTATGATTGGCAAGCCTGGAGAACAATATGTTACTGGCCTCTTTGTAATAGACTTTGCTCTACTGGAGGCCATAAGTGCAGACCATCTTTTCCTTTTTTTTGGAGGGGTAGGGGGGAAAAAAAGAGAAATGTTTCTCGTTTTCTTCATAGGTAACTTTCTTTGAATCTCTTGTCATTCCCACTCTTGGCCATTAAACATCCTCTGATTAATCTATTTCTTTGTCATTGTGCTGGGAAAAGATGAACACAGTACTGCAACTGGGATTGCACAGGAAAGGGGCAGTAATTTCCTGTGGCACTACCCTTGGAGAATGTTTGCTCTCCCTTGCTTTTTCTCATTATTAAAGCAAACCAGCACAGAACTTCAATACATTTTCTGTTCTATTATGCAAAACCTTAATGAAAAAGATTCTGGAAGATAGCACCCAAGTTAGACCAATGAAGGATTTCACTTGAGGCATTACTGATGGGACAGCAAAAGGAAGAGAGTGTTTGTTTAGATGCTCAGCAAAAACCATCATTTCTTCCAGATGGCTGAGAAGAAAAGATTAGCAAACATGATGACGTGATAACACAGAGCTTCTGGCACAGATTGCAGGATGGCAGAAAGCCTGAGGAAGAGGCAAACATGAGTAAAAAGCACACAGGGAAGTAAGAGGGGGAAACACAACAAATGAAAGACATCCCTGGTACCAATAGTGAGTGTAACCTAAAAAATGTGTGAACTCCTTCCACCCCACACAGTCATTAACATGTCTGCTCATAAAGATGTAACTGAAAGGTTTTATGGAACATTTCTGCTATTCATTGGCAATAAGAGACTCTGTTAACCAAGATGAAAGCTGGGGAAAATTCTTTCCAATTCCAAATCCGTCGAGAACAGAGAATGAATAGATTAATTAGGAGCACAAATCAACCAATACATGCTGATTTACAACAACAAATGAACTCAGAATTTGGAAAGGATAGGCATGAACTGCACCTGTAATCTGGAAGCTAAAAATAAAAGACAACCCTCCCCACAAGCACTGTGGTACTCACTGTAAATATATACTTGACTCTGAAGAACTTGCCAAAGGGTTAAGAATCTAGCAAACCAGAAGTGAAGAATTGTATCTAAAATTACTTCCTAAGAAAGAAAGAGAGACAAGGAGTGTAAAGCAAGCAAATGAGACACAAAAGATGTGGGTAGAAAAGAATTTAAAAATAAGAGAAAGAAACTTTTTTTTTAAAAAAAAAGGGAATAGTGGTAATTTTACCAATTATAAACCAAAGCAAACCCATCATTCTGCAGATAAACATATTCTCCATTTCTACTATCTTACAGGAATAATTTTTGCTTTTCTTCCTTTCTCTGTTGATTTTGCTTTCCTAGCACTGTTTATACCTTTCCAACTTGTTTTTTCCCTGTCTTAATTTGTTTAGAATGACTTAAGAAATAAAATATCCTGGAAATAAAAGCCACAGTAAGAAGTCTGCTTAGTGACACCTACAGATTTTAGAATTTGGTAGTGATGAAAATGAATTTCGAGACTGCTTAGTAAGCCTTAGACTGAAATAAACAGTTTTACAGAAACAACTTTTCACAGAAAGTGTCTTCCATCTTCAAAATTTCTTGACTACTGTCAAAAGCCTACAAATAAGAATGAAGGAGAAAGTTCTTTCATTTGTTTCAATATGCAGCTAACTACTTCTCATCAGCTCTTCCCTTAGGCCATTCCTAATTCCCTTTGGAACTCTAAGAGTATAGTACATGTTTTCAAACAGTGGAGATATGTCATGATTTGACCAGTTTATCACTAGGTGTCAGATTTTCCAGCAATAAATATATCTAAGATCAGAACCAAATGGCTTAAGCAGAAATATTGTTACACCTTTCTGACCCAAGAAGTTAGCAGAATTTCAGGGTCACAGTGTCATTTTATTCTGAAAAAGAAGTTGATAGAGAAGGTGCATATCCTTTTGATACAGAGGATGCACACAGTCTTGCTTTTTACAATGAACATACACAAAAGTCTATTTCCCTGAATACAGTAGGAGACAGCTTATTTGCTCACAGTGCTCAACTTCCATCTAGCTGACAATGAGCCCAAACCCCTCTCTTTGTAAGTTCCCATCCATCCCTCAGGGTTTTCACTTAATGTTTGCTTTGCTTGACTTCTTGCTTCTTTTCTGTCCAGTGGTCTGCAGTTGCAATATCTTCTTTTTCATGGTGAGACACACAAATATAAGTGTGTATGCATTTGCGTAAGCAATGACATGTATGCATGCTTTGTGCAGAAGCTGTTACAGTTTCAACAGTTTTGTTCAGCCAAGAAGATCCACTGTTCATTATACTTGTGAGTATCAAAAAAGCCAGCAGTTCACCTACTGGTTACAAAAAGTTTTGAGCTGACCCATAGTATTATATCTGCATTCCACCCCAAGTTATTGAGATTTATATAGAAATTAAGTCACACTCCAGAGTCATAACAGCGCCCTAGCCTTAACAACTATGAATATACGTGAGCAATATATGAAGGACAACCTCAGGACAAGTATTAACTATGTTTTAAAATCCCATTTATATCTGTTATCTTCAGGAAAGAAGAGATTAGGCTGACTTTACTGTCAGGCAAATAAAAATAAAAGAGCAAAAAGCAACATCTGTGAGGATCAGTATTTCTGAAGGTTAACATAAATGCCAGTTGGAGGTAGCTGCTGTGCTGCGCAGAAGTGAACCAGACCCCTCTTAGACTTAGAGAGATTGCAGACTACCACAAAATAGTTAGATTAAAGTGAACTAAGAAAAACAGAGTGATTCAAATTCCCAACAGAGATGAAATACTCTCAGAGTGAGAAAGACAGGGATATAAAACCAGACATTTTGGATTTATAAAGGATGATACAAACACACACAAAGGCATGTTTGAAGATAAGGCCATTTCTGACCATAGCACTGGTATGAGGGCTTTAAACCTGTTTTTGGCTTTCTCAGATACTGACCATGAAGTTACATTATAAAAAGTTGAGGAGCCTTGCACTCCCTGTAAGAAGGAAATCTGTAACAGCACGTGAGAGTTCTCTCTAGAAGGAAAACGCAAGAAAAAAAGAGGGGAAACAGTTGGGTCTGCATTTGGCCGAAGTCAGGCTACAGAATCACTGTGCAAAAGAAGAGCTACAGAAAGAGGTGGGGAAGACGCTTAGACTCCAGAAGAAAAAAGCTTTTGCTGCAGGTGGTTTATCCCAGTTCAACAGAAATGGCTGTGAAAATCCATTTTCATAAGATATACTGCCCATTGCTGCTCTCTCTCCAAGAAGTGGTTCAGTTGGGTAGGTTGGCAGTTGCCAATATTCTGAAAAGGATGAAGATGTCCAATGGATGCTATCACTTTGCAAAACACAGAAGTACACACCATGGATAAAAGGATCACCGTCTTGAAGGCTCAGTGGCAAAAACTGCAGCCAAAGTCAATTAGACTATCATCACTGAAAGCCAAAAGACATTATTTTGTATTTTAAAGTTCAACTTACTTTCAGAATGTAGACATCTAAGTCAAGAGCTGTCAGAAAGATGTGTGCAAAAGCATGGGGGTAAGGCAGTGCAGGAAAAAGAAAAATAAAACAACAGGAAATAAAAGGTGAAGATGTAAAGCAAATATCATCTAGGAGTAAGGTTTAACCTCGTTTAAAAAGTCTGTTTCCTAACTGGCCAGTTAAACAAATGGAGGAAGGTACAAACCGTGGCAGCAGAAGAGAAGGAAAAATCCCCAGGTGCATGAAAAATTTGTCAAACCTTTTGACAGGGCTATTTAGCAATACCAAGTGGTCATCTGAAAGAGGCTAGGAGCTTCAGATTAGCCTGGTTCTCAAGACTCAAGGACCCTTGATGAATGGAAGACAGTCAGCTAGTTCAGCTAAGAGCATTTCTGGATGCAGGGAGGAAAAAGGAGATTATAAGCGTCCTAGTTTTGATATTACAATACAAATCTTACTTGACTCCCGCATTTTAAAAACAGCAGTTGCTGTTAGACTTGGAGGTCGTGTCATTCTCCAGGAACAGCAAACTATGGCAGGAAAGAGAAGGTGTTCAGAAGAAGCAGTTTCAATTTTGAGGAGAAGACTACATCCCCTACATCAGTCAAAAGGACTGACTGAAATTCTCAGCTTCCATGAGTCTTAGCTCACAGGTTAAAACCCCTAAAGGTTACTTCCTTAGTTTAGCAAGGGGTTCTTCTCATCTCAAATCCTAGAAAATAACTGGAGGAAATCGATGTAAGAAATTGTAACCTGAACTATAAAACCCTACCCAGAATAGATACACTTAAATTCCCACAGTGATGCAGTTATTCTTTGCAATTTCTGTTTCCATTGGCTACCATTTTCATAACAAAACCACATCAGGGCATAACACAGTGACTGCAGACAGTTTTCAGAGCACTTACAAAAAACACAGTAAAGTAAAGGTCACTGGATTATGTGCGTATCAACCTGATTAAAACAAAATATAAGAAATCCTTCCAGCCATAAAATAAAACATCAGATCTAATCCTGAGAGGAGGCTCCACATAATATAATTAGCACCTGAGACAGCAAAAGGAAGTGTGTGCTGATCTCCAGAGAGAATTTTGTTCAAAGGCACCAAAATGTCCCACAAATGCAGGTTAACAGGACACGCGAGGTTTATTTATGGATTGAAAAATCTAAAACCAGAGCCAGACATACTTCATACTGGCCTCAAAGGTTCATTGACAGACATTAAAACAATTCTTCACCTTTTGTGATGTGGATTCAAAATGTAATCTGACTCTCACAAAAGAATTTGTAATTCAGGATAAAAAAAATCTTCCTCCAGAGCAAAAATGTGGTCAGCTTCTTGAAGAGCCTTAATGATCTAAAAGAATGCTCTTAGCCTCTGCTTCCAGTCTTCCTACATATACATCAACTAGCCAAGAAATTTATGCTTCTGAACAGCATTTTTCAGCAGTCAACATTAAGTTTCTTTCATATGTACTACTTTTCCTGAAGTAGTTATCACTGAAGCACAAGTTCTGTGGTATTGTAACTCTTTTCCTTTATGTCTAAACTTAGGAAAATATAATAAAAACAGGAGAAGCAGTTACAAAAAGTGTGCACACTGAGACTGTGAACCATATTTAGTTTTGTTAAAATGCAGGCTGGCAAAAATACAGCATTAAGCATTATAGACTACATGTAAACATGCATATCTTAACTATAAGGACGTGTTATATCCTTTGTCTAGGTGTCATGAGAGATGGAACAGATTTGTGACCTGGGGTCAAATAATTCCTAAAAAATCTGCATCACAGAAATAACTGAAAACCGCTATAAGAAGTAAGACTATCAGAAGTAGTAGAGTGTAGTCATGGGAGGTTGTCACTTAGATGTGCTGTTAAAGATTGCAGAGCACCTTCTCCAGGTCACGGGGAAATCAGGATACACACTCAGTTGCTCTGCCTGAGAAAATATTAAACTGGTGATGAGTGTAACAGGCTAAGAGGGCTCAGCCCTAAGGCACAGGCATAACTAGAACTAGTAGATATACCACCACCACCCAGCAGTGGTCACATTCATCTCAGTGATGCTCCATAGGTACGTGTAATTACTGGAAATTCAGTCCTTAAGGGTTTTGACATATTTTCCCTGGCAAATTTGAGTGGTAGGAAAATGCTGAATGTCCAATTGAAATAAACTCTTGTTCCTTAGCCACTCTGATCCACACCCAGCACCTTAGTTTGAATCCTCCTTCACAGGATGCAGGGCTTTGCGCAAACCCGAGAGTTCTGCCAAAGACTTCATTGTCGCTGTCACTTAACGAGGCAGCTTATGTCTAGTTGAAATTTTGTACCGTGCTAATGGTGGTCATTAACAGGACTGAGGATAGCCCTCACATGTCCTGACTGCTGGCAGTACTGCCAGACTTCTCTTCTCACTGCTTTATCGCTGTTCTGCTGAACACACATGGCTGCTGTTAAAATCCCAGCCAGCTGCTAACAACTGCTTGTTTTTTCCCAGTTCATTAGGAGGCCACAAATACTTTTAAATCATGAAGGTAATTAAGCAGAAATAAGACTGCCAAGTGCTTGAGACCTCAAACAAAATACACATCTACAAATTGCTGACCTGGTAAAGGACCACAGGGAAGAGTTCAGCACTGTTGACAGCCTCTGCCTCGGTTCATCATCTTCCCCTATTCACATATTTAAGTGTTATCTTTGTGAATCACTGCTGCAGTGCTCCTCAGTGCTGGCCAGGAACAGCAGTTTTCAGCGTCACAGTTTGCTGTTAGAGAGGGCCATCCACAAGCCGTGCTCCCGGTTAGCCCATCAAAGCAATGGCCTGTTGTGAACAGCATTTCCACACTTGCACAAAGCCTCCCCCCAGGATCCGGGTAGAATGGGTGTCCTGAGACAACTTCTCTGACCAACACCCTACTAAGAGCAAGGTGCAGATCAACCTGCACTTGTATCAACTGGTACACAAGGCAACCTTGATGCTTCACACTACACAGCCAACAAATTTTCACCTTGGAGATACAGGCAAGGTTTCTAATAGATTGAGGGGTACTCCACAGTGCAACTAGCCACACATCATCCCCCGAGGCTGGAAGCCAGCTTTGATTCCTTAGGGCTGAGTTTAACACAATGGACACAACTTGCCTGAAGCTGTTCTGAGGTGGCCATGTGGCTCATGGCAAATGAGCCCTGGAAGCCCTGGAGGCAATTTGCTCATTCTGTTCCAGCAGACTTTGCAATAAGAGATGTGAGCAAAGATGTACTTACACAACAACATGCTGTACTACATGTATTTCTAGGCATCCAATATTGTTAGGTTTTTTTTGTTCTCCACGTTGTTTGTTTTCCTAAGTTCTTTGCCTTAATAGAGACATATCTTGGGGCCAAGTTTGGGATAATGCCTTCCAATGGGAAAGAAGACTGAAAGCATATTTCCCCTTTCTATATATTTCCGTGGGAAGTCAATACAGCTCACTTGCTTCACAGATGACAAAATGCAACTGACATGATTCATACCTCCTCAAAAATAGACCAAAAATTACTTAATATTAAAAACAATGTACATGTCATATTATATCTTAAACATCAAGGAAAAAAATCTATTATTGCTTAACTTTAGACTACAAGGCACTTAATCAAAACATGCCTGAAGAAAGCAAAAGATTGGATTTTTTTTTAAGGAACAGCAACTTATAAGAAAATAAACAGAAACAGGAGTTCTCAAATCGAGAAAGGAAATGTTTTATATTTTTCCTGGTCCTTCTAGCTGGTATGTAAAAAAACCCATCAAACTGTAAGAAAAATATGGAAACTAGAGCACTTGGGGATTTTAATTTCTCAACTGCACCAGACTAAGAAGAAAAAAGTTTCTTTAAAAATTGTAAATAATGCATTTTAAAAACACATGAGGAAAGAAATATTATACACCAGTATTTCTAAGAGAGGAAAGAGACTGCTGACTGTAAAATAAAACAAGCAGCATCTGACTAATATCAACAAGAGTCAAACAAAGAAACACTATTAGGAAACAGATGCTGGGATTCTCCTGCTTCCCCAGAGTCCCAAATGCATTTTTAATTTTGCTTCTCCTTTACTCACTGCTTTGCACACACACAAGCATTGCTTGTGGTCATCTGTCCAACAGTGTGCATGATGAGAATCCAGACTGATTTGTAGACAGGATTTGGTTTTCAGAGGCTGGTAAATAAACCTCTTCAAAAACTCACTCCCAACAATGAGAAAGATGTGCACATCACAACAACCTGAATCTGAGACAAAGAAGGCAACTGCAGAAAATCTGTGTCCCTTTTGAGGCTAAACACAACTTGATCTGCTACAGAAACACATTAGATGATCCATTTATCAAAACCTTTGACTGCATATAAACCTGCCCAGCACATCTACTCCAAATTTGATTAAACAAGCAAACAAATTACTCCACTAGCCAGAATTCAAGACCAGGAAAACAGTTTTTCCTGGATCTACAGCCACTCTCAGTCCTGGATTTCAGTTTCATTCAAGGGTATAAGCTTGGAGTAATGGCAGAGAGAAACTTCCAACTTTCTGCTGGGATAATCAAATCATGGTTTTGGTTAAGGAGAGTCCTGAGATTTTTCTTATTCAAGGTCACTTCATTTTAACAAAGGCATGCACATTTGAAATTTAGAAGTCTATTTGTCTATCAGCTAGACATAGCCAACAATGATAATACTCACATGAAGAGCAGAGGGTTTTTCTGCCTTGTGGGAAGACACCCTACCCTGCTCAGCCCTCAGCTTCTGCTACAGGTGTAGAGGAGCACCAAGTACCTTGTGACAGACCTTGGAGTGCAAGTCTCTGTGCAATCATCTCCTGTCTACTGATAGACCAATCCTTGGGACCTAAATTCACGTAACACTGGTCTTCCACAGTGTTCTCAGTTCTTTCACACCAAACAAGTAATGTCATTCTGCTCTGCTCCAGCACTGTTGAAGAGATATTTCAGTTAAATGCTAAATAAGTAATATACATACAGGTTCTTGGAGTTTTAATGAAAGCTGTCTCCTCATCCTTGCCTCTCTTTCCCATATCAGGACCAAGCATGGACAGTAGGAGAGGGGCATGGAGACAGCTGATGTTCAATTTTCTTGTACTAGTGGTGTGAAAAGGGGTCAAACTTAAGTTTTAATTTTTGTCTTCTCTTTTTTGTTTCTCTGCAATACTTGTGACAGGATTCATGGTGCTCTGCAGTCTGGCTCTGGTAACAGGAGGTTTCATAACCAAAACACAGCTATGGCTATCTCTATCTCTATCTCTATCTCAGGTATACATTTGTTTTATGGGGCACATCGAGGCTGGACAGGTATGGCACAAAGATCTTATGACAATCATTTGGAATAACAAAAGTAATTCTTCCTGGCTTCATCTACTCACAAGAACTCCAACTGTCACAGGAATGCAGACTGATAAAATCTTCATGCTGTAAAGCCTTATTTCCCTTTATGTGTACTGCACGCAGATCTAAAGTAGGGTTACAGTGCTGGTGTATTTCTCGAACCAACCTAATTCTCTCCTGTGGATTTTCATCTTCCTCCTTTTTCACTAAGGCAAAACTAATGATACTTAAGCTTGCCAATACACACTCTTTTGGAATAAGTTTTATTTATTCTGGCTTCACTTTTATGGTCTTCTTCTCATATCTCCATAGTACTCCCCAAAAGAGGAGGGTTATAGTGCATTTTAATGGAGATTTTAGACATTCTGCAGACTCAGAGGGGAGAATGATGCCAACATACAAAAGGCAAGCTGAGCTGCTAGGTGCTAGAGGGCACACCTCTTTTGTGTGCTTGCCAGAGAATGCATCTGAGACAAATACCAACATTCCCAAAGATTTATTAAAGCAATCTGTCTTAGCTAGTTGAGGACTGCTGGTCACTTTTCAAGCTAGTGAAATAAAAAAACTAAATTCTTTTTGCATGCACTGGTTGACTATACATTAATATGTATACTTGTTTCCCATTAAGTTCCCATCTATTTTAAGAAACTTATGCCAGAAATATATTTGTATAACTCTCACTCCATTCCTTTCCCAGTAAAATTTAACCCTTAAGGGAATTCTTTTTTTTTTCTTTTTTATTTATTTATTTGATGCATCAGTTTCCCCTGTGATTAGCAAAATAACTAACTTGTCTATCTTTGGGAAGCCAGGAACAAAGTCCTACAGAGGAGTGAAAAGAATAACATAACATTGATAAAACAGTAAAGGAGATAGGTAGGATAATAGTTGGACAGTTTCATAGAATCATAGAATGGTTTAGGTTGGAAGGGACCTTAATGATGATTCAGTTCCAACAGCCTTGCCATGGGCAGGGACACCTCCCACCAGATCAGGCTGCCCAAGGCCCCAACCAATTTGGCCTTGTAAACTTCCAGGGATGGGGCAGCAACAACTTCCCTGGGCAACCTGGGCCAGTGTCTCACCACCCTCATCATGAAGAACGTCTTCCCAATGTCTAATCTAAATATTCCCTCTTCCAATTTAAAGCAAGTCCCCCTCATCCAATTACTATATGCCCCTGTAAAAATTCCCTCCTCAGCTTTCCTGTAGGCCCTCTTCAGGTACTGGAAGGTTGCTATAAGGTCCCCTGGAGCCTTGTATTCTTTAGGCTGAACAATCCCAACTCTCTCAACCTGTTCTCAAAACAGAGGTGCTCCTGCCCTCTGATCATTTTTGTGGCCCTCCCGTTTGAATCACGGAATCAGAATCACC
>WAAB01009409.1:0-36026 GCA_013389865.1 Piaya cayana
CCCCCTGTGAAATGCCGAGCAGCTCCTCTAGAAACCGCACCTTCTCCCGCTTCGTGTTTTACGTTTACTCCTACGTTCTCTCGAGTCTCCAAAGCCAACTCGCCAACGCTTGACCTCCTACAATCCACTTAGCCGTGAAAAAAAAAAAAAAAAAAAAAANAAAAAAAAGTTCCCCTCGGTTGTCAAAAGCGGGGAGATTAAGACATCTGATGTCTGGCTGTGGGCTCGGAGGGACAGCGGGACTTCTCGGAGGCGGGAGCCCTACCGGGAGGGGCCGAGCCCGGTGCAGGTACCTCTGCCCCGACAGGTCAGGTTATCGACCCGCCGGCCGGCGATTTCCCGCTCTGAGACAAGCAGCCGGTGTTTTCAGCCGCGTAAAATCCTTCTCGTTACGATCAGGGCGGCGTTTTCCCGTCCGGCCGGTTCACGTGTAGCGTTGTTGCGTTACCTGAGCGCTCCGAGGCGAGAACTAACGCCCTGGCTCTCTCCGCACAGATCTGCGTGACCGGCATCCCCTCCCGCCCCGGGTACCCGAGGGAGAGCGCCCGGAATAACCCGCTTCAGGGTAAAGGTTTGTACGACCCGTGAGCCCGGGGAGACCCACTAACATCCACCGGAGGGAGAAGAAGCAGCGGCGGCTCTGTCGCCACCCCCGACTCCCGGAGGGGCGCGGGGGGCTCAGCGAGGCTCAGCCTCGGCCCCAGCGAGGCTCTTTCCCTGCTGTTCACGCCTCCCGCTCCCGGGATCCCGCTGTCCCGGCTGGTGCCCGCGCAGCCCTCGGTGCGGAGGGGACCGCCGAGGTCCCGTGTCGCGACAGAGCTGCAGGCGGGCACGTGGGTGAAGCTCCCGAGCTCCTACAACAGATGAATCCTTCGGGGTTTAGGTCCCTTGGGCTGCAGCGCTGGGTGTGCGCGCACCCAGACGGCAAAGCGGGAGGATGCTCCGCAGAAACGAGGTGGGGAAGCGCTCTAGGTCACGGCCACGGGTGTCACCACAGGCTCCCGGGAGGTTCCTAGGGTGAACGGCCACCACTTGCCCCGCAGCCGTCCAAGGACAGCGCGACCACCGACTCACAGGTCTCCACTGAGCCGCGGGCAGGTGAATGGGTCCTAAGGAGATGCTCTTGCACAACTTCCAGCAAAGATGCCTCGACTCGAGGACTCCTGCCTTCAAAAAATGGCGTCATTTGCAAACCCGTGACTTCACCCGCTATGTTCAGTCCTTCAAACAGTGAAAACAGTGATAGAATGTATTGGTCATAAATTATTGTATGCAAATCTTTCACAGGCTGAAATCTATAAATAGCTCGGTACTGGCTCTAGTAAATTTTTTTTCCTAGTTGCAAATGAAATACCATAGTGGAAGATCTCGTTTGCAAAGTGCTTTCGCCCCCTTCACCTGGCGCTTGCGGTAACCACTGGCTACTAAAGCACTCACACTCACACACACTTACACACACTCACACTCAAACACACACACACACACACAGAGTCATTTCAGCGACGCTGGCAGCGAAGGGAGATCTGCCTTTCTCTAGTAATCTGCTTTCAAGAGGTTTGCACAAAGTGATGGCAACTCTTATCAGTTCCGCTTGGAGCAAGGTTGGACTCGGGTTAGGAGCGACCGGAGGGTCCCAGATGTCCCTGCTCTTTGGGGGGGCAGGGGGCTGCTGTCCTGCGGGGAGATAGGCAGAGGAGGAGCGGCTCACACACACGCCAATCTCTCGGAGAGCCTTCAAATCCCCAAACACGAGCCGGGAAGGCTTTATCGGAGTCGAGTTACTTATCTGGATTTTTTGTTAAACCGCCACTGTCATCTCCGCGTAGTTGTGCGAGTGCATTAATTGTTCTGATAACGCGTTGTTATCGATACAATAACAACACAGTCGTGTATAATGTGATTTACTTGCCTTTGACCTGTCAATTCCCGACGCATGCAAATTCAAGGGCGCAATCTCTCCTTCTGCTGTCGGGGGGAGGAGGGGGCGGTGGGGGAACCCCGAGCAGATGCTTTTATCACACGGAGGCTAAACAAGAATCTCCAGAATGCGGTGCCGCATTCTACCAAGCGAGATCAAACCGCTTTTAGAAACATTAAGGGGGTTTTAGACTATTTTTTTCTCGATACCCGTTTGTTAATCCCGCCAGGTTGCTTATACCTACTATAAGCGGTTTCGTCCCGCTCCAAATGCTGCCCAGTTTCTCCTGTTCTGACTCCCTCATCTGCCGTGCACGGAGCTTCAGGACTTTCAAAAACCGAGTTTGAAGTGAGTTTCGAGGGAGCAAGCTCCTTTCCTCCTCTTATTTGAGCCTGATAATCGGGTGGAGAGCCAAAGAGATAAAAAGCAGGCGAAGAGCAGGGGGTGATCCCGATCTCCGGGTCGCTCAGCAGCCCCCTCGCTCCCCTGGATTTACCGAGCCGCATCACGTTTCCCAGGCTCGCTTTGTGCACCTCAGCCTTTCCATCCCTCTAACTCTGGAAAGCTGACGTTTCCCTTTGTGCAGGGCATCAAGGCAGCGATTCCACGTCACTTTTCAGCCGTCCAGAGTTGCCGGGCACGCCGGTATCTTAAACACTCTTAACTAGTTAGCAGGCTCGCCTTTTGTTCTTGGGTGGAGTCTGACAGATTTGGGAGCGCTCTGAAGACTTTTTCCTCCTCCAAAGTCGAGTGCACCTGTAGCGAGTGAGGGAGTTTTAGCCCGTGAGCTCCGTGTTGTGCACAACACGCTAAATTAATTCATTTACTTTGACAGAACACTTCCAAATGCTCGGTATTATTATTTTCCAGTGACATTCGCTTATTATTAGAGCAGCTGGTAGCCCAAGCTCTAGTGAAGTGCCTGGCAAAGGGTTCTATCGTAAAACACTGGTTTCTAAGTTTATAGTTTCTAATTTGGCTGTGAAAGTGTGATTCTGGATGGAACTTGGCACTTAAACGCTCAGCTGGAGAGTAAACTTTTATAATAAAACCATGGGTTTATTTGNGTTTGTGTTTCATTTTGTGATTTAATGTGCTATTATTTTAAAAGCAAAACCCAATCCTTGTTTCTGTGCTCTGGGACACCACTTGCAGGAGCACCAGACCTAAACCTTGCACAGTCATCAGTGGCAATTCTGAGCAGATGATGGGGTCTTTACTGCTTTTAGCTGTAAAGATATATTTAAAGTTCAGGTGTTCTGATTTGCTAAGGAACTAGATAAAACTTAGCTAGTCAGCATGCGTTTCACTTGTAATCCAAGCTATTTTCACTGTACTGACCCCTTTTATTGCTGCTTTTTAATCCTGCTAGCCTTGTGGTGGTGACGTAGCCAAGGAAGAGCAGTCAGAACAGCAGACATGGAAGTCTTAGAACAAAAAAGAAGGAGCTGGATAGGTACATGCTAGTCCCTAATACCAGATGACTAGTCGTTGTCTGGGGATGTGAAAGTCTCACTGTGGAGTTCCTGGGCAGGCTTGGATGTTCCAGAAAGGGCAGCTAAATGCCTTTTGAGCATAAGAAGCTGCTATCTAAAGTGCATCAAGTAGTGCAAATGTGTAAGCTTCCCCTCCTTTGCGTGATGAAATCAGACCTGATATACATGGAGGCTGCTTGTTGTCCAGGTTCTAAGTTTTCCTGTTTGAGCAATTTCCTGAGGCTTTTCTTCAAAGGAGCTGAGCAGCACCCATGGTTTCTTTTTCTGAAGAAATGGACCTTAATGTTGTGGTGTTATTGTCTTGTATGCACTGTGTACCGTAGTTTTATAGATCATTGCTAGGAAAATGAACCTTGCCTTTTAGTGTCTTTTGCTACAAGCTTCTTTATATTCAGAAGCTCTTCAAATGTCACTAGTCCCCAGCCAAAGGTCAGGAAACCTTGACTGATGTCCCCACACTCTAGGCTGCTCTCACTTGCTTACCTTCTGGTCCATTCATTCCCTTTTCTGTTGTCCAGTAGACAGACAAAGAGCAAGGGCTGAGTGTCCTGTAATTCAGTGGGCAGGATCATTCTGCAAAGGGATATTTACTGTGGAGAGGTAAATTAGATGGGGTGTTCTTGAAGTAGAACATGCTGCTTTTTAAACAAGAAAACTTTTCAGAGGGAGGGCGATCTTGAAATTTGTTACATTTAAATCCAATTGAAATTTTACACTGATAACAATCATCTTGTTTCACTTCCTAGGCCTGTCCAGCAGGCATAGAGGATTTTTTTTTTGCTGGAATAAATACCTATTAATGAGTAGTCTAGGTTTTTTTCAAGGATGATTCATAACCATAAACCACACAAGGTTGTGTTGCTAGTCATGGGTGCTAGACGGGTCCCCAATAATCCAGGCGATTTTGAAGTTGTGGTCTTTGATTTCATTGGATAAGATTGTGTTTTGAAATCCTTTGACAGGTCCTTCAGGATTTGTAAGTGCGCACAAGGAGGCTAAAAAGAAGATCAGATTTAAATGTCTGGGCCATTGCCAATTGAAGAAGAGCTGAGCATGTATTTTCTGTTTTCCTTTTGATTATAATGACTTTTTAATTGACTATAAACACACAGGGAATAGAGGCCTGCAATGGAAAGAATATATGTCTCTTCCTAGAAACAAATTCATGGCTTTTGCTTCTTTATGGACAGTGTCTTATCTGTAAGAACAACCTATTTCTGGGTTCTGTTTGGTTAGAAGGAATTAAAATGTCTGTTTTACAATACTACGTCACACAGGAAAGTTCAAAGCTAATGGGCATGAGTCAGTTCTAGTCTGACTAGGAAAAAAAAAAGAAAAAAGAAAAACAAGGATCGGGGATTTTATGGTTGCCTGGCCCCCGTACTTACCGCAGTGTTTGGGATTCTGCTAGGCTTTGCATTAACCTCACAACAGACATTTCATTTTCCACAGTAGGATATGTAATGGGTCCCTTTGCATGGACATTGAACAGAAAAGATCATCATTGTCTGAAGTCAGTTGAATAGTTAAATCTTACTATGATAAATATTAGCTAGATTTTTTTTCAGTAATTGTATAGTTTCAATAATTACTATGGTTAGACTTTTTTTTTCCAAACGCCAAACCAGATTTTCTCTCTTTTTAAAAAAGTAATATATTATTTTTAATACCTTGCCCTTATGAATGCTTGACAGGTGTGTTTAATCATCTCACAATAAGCAAACAGTATTATCATCATCATCATCGGTATGAAACACTGAGATCTTTTACTTCTTCTGCATCATAAAGACTCCTGATGGAGCATTTTAACCAGTACTGGACTTCAAGAAAGATGCAGAGCTTGTTGGACAGAATGCAGCAAGACTGATCAGAAGCGTGAAAAATGTGATTTGCAAGAAAAGATTGAAAGCAATGTTGTAATTTAATACGGACAGGAGAAGACTTAGGAGACAAAATGATCTTCAAGGGTATAAAAGGTAAATGTAAAGGCGAGGGGATTAAATTATGTTTGTGGGGATGGTCAAGAGGTAATGAGCTTGAGATGCAAATTCATGTTAAATGCTGGAAAACCAACCTGCAAATAGCGAGTATAGAGATGCAGAGCCTCTTCTTGCCTGAGAAGACTGTGGGAACATTGAGAGGTGTTAGGAACAGGTGATATTTGTTTGGCAAGAGTGACAAAGTCCTAGGACAGGAGTTTTCTTCTGCCTGACTTTGTATAGGTCTATTGCATGGGAAGAATCAACTTTAACTTAGTTCTTCATGCAATCCTTTTTGTCCTTTAGAACCCAAACTTTCTACGGATTTACAACCACATCTTCATTGTTCCTCTCCCACCCGCATGTGACCCACACCACTGCTGCTACTCTGCCTCGTTTCTGAAATGCTTATATATAAGCATACCTTTCTTTGAGGTGCTAAATAAATTGTTTTCTTTTTTTCCTATCTATCTGGTTTAGTTGGCACTGATCTTCTCTATCTTCTTAGCACGATTTTATCACTGCCTGTGAGAAGTTCTGTTCTTGAAATGGCTTCTCTTTTCTCTTTCCACTTTATCACCTTTCTGTTTTGTTTCAAATCTCTGCTTAAAACAAATTTTCTGCATCATTTACACCTTTCTCTTCCAACTGTGTTCCCTAGATCAGCATTATAAATTCTATAAATAATTGCATTATAATTTACATTAAGATTTTGATGAAAATTATTTGAATTGCATTAGGCTATGCAGCATGAAAAAAAAGATCATGACTGTTCAAAAGTATGGGCAGAAAATTGTCAATGGTGTACCAAATCAATGACAGATTCAGCCCTTGGCACATAAAATTTGCTTAGGATATCTTTGCCTGTAGTATGCTAGGCCTTTTGTAACATCTTACAGACATTTAACTCCTTCCATAACATTCTTCCACGCAAGGCTGCGTATTATCAGTGATATAGAATATGGAAGGCAATTTTTTTGGTGTTTCATGTTGAAAATCTGACTTTTATTACTGATTCTGTAGAAAGAACAGGAAACCAGAACATACGTTAAGCAGTAGATCTATAGAAGAGCAAGAAGTGTTCTTGGAGATACTTTTTCATTCAATGGTAAAAATAAAGCCAAAATTTCAGGAAGGATTTATTTATTTTGGGTTTTTAGTTATCTCATTATTTTTTTTCTTACATTTTACCAGATGGTGTTTATAAAGAGGGTCATGTCAAAAATACACATTTAGCCAGAAGGTAAATAGTTCACACTTGGGTCTTCTGAAATACCTGAAAATAATTTAGCACAGCTTTTAAAAGTATGAGGATGCCTAATTTCCATCGACTTTAATTCATTCATGGATATTGAATGGGATTTTATGCCCTAAATTCCTTGAAAATATCTGTATACTCTGAATGGAATCAGCCCAAAGGACATTTATGCTTTTGTGATAGAGACAGATTGTTGCATTGTTTCTTGTTCACCCCCTCCAGTTTTTTAATGCTTCAACTGTTTTCCAAGTAGGATGGTTAAACAATGGTTGTAAAAAAGACTATATAAAGTTCAGTTTTCTTAGATTTTTTTTCTGAGTCTTTACTCCATTCTCCAAATGGAACCCAGTCCTGCTATACTAGAAGTTACCTGAACAAGTTCCTGTGAGGTAAGCTTGTATGCGAACATGCCCACATAGCTCCTCAACGATAAGTGCCTATATACATCTTATAAGGAAGGAGAATAACTGGAAATTATCCTTCAGAAGAAAAAAAACCCGAACTACCTCATATGCCCTGTAAGTTAACAATATGGTATTATCAGCAGTTCCAATGATGTAGATGATGTTATATTAACTTGTGATCTAGCTTACCTCTCAGGGACTTGTTCTTGTGCATATAGCTTCTGGGTAACAGAAAGCAGCTGCAGATGACGCTGAAATGAAAACTTGTGGATGACCTAGGCATGATCTCTTGCTGATTTTTCAGGAGTATCATATATTTGTTTTTGTAAGACACAGAGAAACAAGCAGCACATCTTAGGTGCAAGGTACACTCCTGCTTGGTTTTTTTTAGAGCATGTGTTAAACATCCTTCTTTTTGAAAAGTAGTTTAAAAAAGTTGTTAAATGCCAGAAAAAAGTGAATTAATGAATAATCTTCTCTATTGCTATAACCCTATGAAAATGCAGCAAGCTTACCTATTAGATGTGCTAATACCGCTGTACCACAAAGCAATAGCAGTACCTGTGTTTGACCAGTGAAATACCTTGTGCTTTCACTTGTTTCACTTGAAATAATAGCCCTATTAAAACCAGCAGTAATGCTGTTATCATTACGGCAGCCAGACTTTAAAATGTAATTCATGGAAACAAAACCACAAGGTATGACTGCAGCCTACTAAAAAGTATAGAAATGTTCCTATTGCCTCATGGAAAATATGAAACTGGTATCCTTTCTTCTTGTAGTCATTACATGGACAAGTAAAGTGTAAAACACCTTCATACATTCCATGTAATCATTAATACTGGGATTTTCTGGAATAGGATTATTATAAGGGATTTTTGCCCCAGGGTTTTATGTGTGTGATAAGTATACAGAAAATAAAAAAATATGTTACTTGCTGTAAATAAAACCAGTGATCTTGGACATGGCAAATACAGAAATCATGCTTTATTCTCTAAAGACCTCACTCAAAGCTATCTGAAATACATTACTTTCCCAAGCTGCCTCCTGGGTTCATTGGAGGCAGACAGTAAGTTAAATTGGCCAGACCAGCTCTTCCGTGACTTCACTCTTGAGTTCAGGTCTTCATAGGTAAAAGGGCAGTTCATGAAACCACTTTGTTGCCAGTCACCTATTCTCTGCTTATCTCTCTCCATGTTTAATGGTGTGACTGGTTATCGTAAAGATGAAGAGTCTGTTGAACTTTCAGTTCCTTCCATTTCTGAAAAGACTGAAAGTACATAATCCTATTCTTTCAGAAGAATGGATCCCTTTCTCTTTGCCTGCCACATCTGTTAGTGTGATCCCTTCAAACATAGCTATGCTTATGGATATTTTGTTTTTCTTAAAGGCAGAGATGAGTTTAACAGGAGAGTTTTACCTCAAAGTGTAGATGCAATTAGTTTATTTTGGCTCACAGCACAGAGAGTTTAAGACAAAACAATAAATTAAAACTGTCAGTATTCCTTCAGGCACTCTGGTGTTTTTCTTTTTTTTTTCCCCCTTTTTCTTTTTGTGTTTAACAGGAGGTGGCGGTTGTAACATTTGCAAAATAATAACTACAATAAGTTGACATTGTGATATGATTACTTATGTAAGTGCTTAGACATACAAATACCTAAACACTAATGTCATTATTGAGAGTCATGGCAGTTATTCCAGCCAAGTTAATAAAATATCATTACTATAACTATCTACACAGGACTGAACATGACAGAGAATCCAGGATATGGGAAGTCTAACAACACAAAACACACTGAAACTTTACTCTTACTGTGTCTGTGCAGTTCTGTTTATTATAACAAGAAATTACAAATAATTCAATGGGTACTTGATCTGTAGGAGTATTTAGAGATGAAATTATACAAGAAAATTTTGCTTTTTTTCTCTCTGTATTTTTTCTCCCACTCTTTTCTCTGTTGAGGAAATTAAGCACAGTTAATTTAAGCATGATCTCTCTGTAGTTTACATGCTCTTGGATATTAACATAGAGATGTAAATAGCTGGGTGTGAACTTGCCAGGTATTATATTCAGCTGACACAAGAATCTCCAACCAGATAGCTCTGTGTAGATAACATACTCATTTCTACATTGGTCAGGAATCAGGGCTCGGGTGACTGTTGTTCTTTAATGATTATTTATTTAAATTGGCCTAATTTAAATATAGAGCTGGTTCCGGTCTGTGGCTGACTGGACAAACTTCACAGGTTGAACAAAACACTGGGTCAGGAAGTCATCCTCTTTCCCCATCTCCCCTCACTCCCCCCAGACCCTCCAGCCAGGACTTTTCCATGGTGCTCTGCTCTCATTCCTTCTTTTCATCCAGAAAAAGCCTGCAATTCAAGCCTTGCCAAGTTATGCAAGGACCAACAAATCTCAGTTCTGGCAGGTAGGAAGGGAGGTAAATAACAAAGTGAATTTCAAAGCGATATCAGGGAGGATGCCTCATTGAATAGGCCTGCATCCAATCTACCCACAGGATTTTTAGACAGTATCTTCTCCAGGCTCTTTGGTACAACTAGAGCAGCTGTCCCCAACTTAACCAGGAACAATTTTATCCAATGCACCCTCCAGGATTACTATTTCCTTCTGAAACCTAGAACTGAGTCTAATACTGATCTAAACATACAAGCACTCCATACAAGCCCCTGGTTGAGCTGGAGAGCCACACTCTAAACCAATGATGTTCCTACCAGAATGTAAGGGCTAGTGTAAGGCTAGTGAGTATGAAACACACTGCAATGACACCTAATGTCCCTAGAACTGTTTCCAACCTCCTTCCACAAAGAGGAACAGAGTCTAGATATAGCAGCACTGAGACTGAAACCAGAAGCCCATTCAAAAAAAACTCCAACCTATTACTGCATGAGAAGGATCTAATATATCACTGAAGGATGACTATGCTACTGCTTGAAGTCACACATGCACTGTCAAAGCCTTCCTTCCAGAACCCATATCCTTGTGCTCTGCACCAGCATTAAAAGCTGTGGTCATATCAGTCAGCTGATCCAGCTAAAACTGAACAATCCCCCAAAGAAAGAAAACACTGGTTTTCACCAGTCACACAAATACCCATTTAATACCTAAGACTGATGAATAAGAGGCAGTGGAAAGATGAAGGCAAAGAAAAAAACAGGACCTCTAGTATCAGCAGCGACCCAGTCTGAGATCACTGCAACCCACCTGTGAAACTTCATTCTGTGTGCCAGTTACTGAAATTCGCACAAAGAATGAACTGCATTTACCCACTTACAGAGTGTAACATGGGGCAGGAATCAAAATCATCATGAAGTTAATTTCTCCTTTGAGACAGAAATACCACTGCCTCCAACTCACAAAGCTGCTCGCCATCCTCAGCAGTCCTGCTGATCACAATTTCATGTCTCTTGAGGTGGAGGGAATTAAGTCTTATTTTTTTCTCTGCAACCACCACATAGCATTTTAAAATCAGATGGATCTGGCATAGGTCTGTCTTCACTGGCAGTTTGTTTGTACCATGTTTGCTTATGACAACGAAACATTGGAGAAAGGTGTTTGAAGCAGGTTTATTGGTGATTATCAGTGTGTAAGGCCATTACAGAGCAGACTGTAACGGGCTTTCTTAGTCAAGGGAGTCTGACTGGGATCATCAACAAGGCATGAATGGAGCCTAAAGCTCGGCTTTTACCTCTGGAAATGGAGAAGAAGAATCCATGTGTGACTTCTACATCCGTCTCAGCCCCAACCAGAGTTTCTCTCAACTAGCAGACTGGTAGGAAACCTTCGCCTGCAGTAGTATATCTAGCCAGCAGGGGCAGTGATGGCACAGATGAAAGGTCCAAAGAGACTCCTTTCCCTTGCTCCTTGTACTACAGCTCTGCCAGCTCACAAGTCTCAGGCGACGGGTTGGTTTTGAGACTAGCTATACAGGAACAGATGGGAGCAGGGGTGGTGAAGCTTTCCTAATGTTATTCCTCACCTTCCTCACAAACAGATCTCGAAAGCTCCAGGCTCCTGGTTGCGTTGTAGTCACACCCAAACTCGTGATACTCAGCTTTCCACACCTCTCATCCCATGAACTCCTCAGGCTCTTCAGAGTCCTGTGATCCTTGAGCATCTCTGAACTTCCGTCTCCTCATGACTCTCCTAGACAGCTTTCCAGAATTAAAAAAGCCCAGCAGGAAGGACCTCACGTATATCATGGCATTGAACCTGTTGCAAGGATATTGTGATAGCTTTGTATAGCTTAATGATTGAATGTTCATGAAGATTGGACCAGATCCCCACTGAGCTGGCATATTTCTGTGGAGAAATCCCTGGCACCACATTTGTTTATCAAAGTCAACAATTTGTTTCATTGTCTCTAATGCTGATGAAACCACAAATAGTCCTCCAAGATCATTTACTTTGATAAAAATGACAACACATTTAAGAAGCACAGATGCGTAAACTGCATTACAACCTTTATCTGTGGCACCCAAAACAAAGCTGGAACCATTAGGTTTCAAGGACAGACTATTAAAATTAGATTCTCCACCTCAACAAGATAAACCTGTCCATAATGTGTATTTGTGTCCATGAAGAAATCACTTTAATCTTGAATGCAACAAGTCAACAAGTTAGAAAAAAAGGGAAAAAACAGCTGTGTGTTCATGTAAGACATTAAGATAATGTAAGCAAAGACACAAAGTTGAGATTTCTTGCACAGAGGTTCTTCTATTTAGAAGTGAAATGCCTTTTAGCTTAATTGTGAAACTCTACAGGGACTTCTAGGACATGAATGAGGGCATCCGTGTGAGGGTTTAATGCAAAGTAGTTTATGCACGTTAGTCTTACAGACCCAACTTTTCTCAAGTGTCCTCAGTTAAACAAAGTGCTTGTATTTATTCTTGATTAGAGTTATAGCTGCCCTTCCTAGATTTTTGAGGTGTGACTCAGCCCATTAGTTGTCCCAGTATCTGTTTCTTGCACCAGCCACGGGGCAATGGCCAGTGGTGGAGGTAGAACACTCAATCAGCTGCTCCAGAGAGAGGGAGCACATCATCAAGCAGCATTTCTATCAATGACCTCCGAAGTAGTCTGCAGACTATGGTCTTTATTTATGTTGAATAATGTTTAGTTCTTCAAACTAATTGTCATATACTATGTCAATTATGTAAAAATACTTGTTCCGCATCTCTGACAATAGTCATTTGTCTTTCATATCTTAGACTATACCATATCCTGAGTTACATTCCTTATGTTGTGGGTTGGGAGAACTGTCATTGATGCTATGGGCGTAACCATTACTGTCTTTTAACACAGGTGTAAGAAACAGTTAAGCTGCTTTATGAAATAAGAGTGACCTTCGCCCCAAACAAAAACATATGGTTCAAAACAACAGCACATACATAGGCTGTGCAGGCTGAATGGTGTAGGAAAGGGATGTTTTTAAAGGAGCAGGATTTGTATGCATGTCTGTGTGTGTGGTTTGTGAGGGGGTGTGTGCAGAGAAATGAGATAGACCCTAAACAAAATGCTAAGACTCTAGCCATCAGAAGGAAAAACAGAAAAGAAGTCTTCAGAGATGAATACTTGAATCTTCCCCATGCTCAGGGAATGGGGACTTCATAAAATCTTTGTAAATAAATAGGTTTTATGAGAGAGATCTGATTCCATTTGAAATTTCTCTTTCTAAAGGGAAAAACTCACAAGACCCTGAACTTCAATTAAGTGTTCAGGTCAAAAGGTATGACACAAATCCCTACTGACTTGAAATCAGGAGAATTGCACAAGATGTAAGCCAGGCTGGAATTTGCTTCCCATGCTCAATATTAATTTCTCTCCGCCTCTAACATGAACACATAAACATATGGAGAATAAAAGAAAGGGATAAGGAGGAGGAATAAGGGAGGGTGGAAAGAGAGGATATAAACCTTATCATTTCTCATATATATGTGTTCACTAAAAATTGTTATTTAATAATGCTTATTTCTTGATATAGTCATTAGAGGTTTTCCTTTTATTAAATTAAAATGAAGTGACAGTGATAAACAATAATTCAAGATTTTGGATTTGACACAGGTTGTGTAGTTTTGGCAATGGATTCTTGTGCTATTCATAAATCAGTTTAGCTTTGCACTTGTGTTGCAGAAGGATTGAATTAATAGCTTTGCAATAGAATAGATTTATTTGAATTAATCTGTTTATATATATCTGGTTGCTTTATTGTGCATTTTCTTTGTACTATCTTATAAACTGATTGGGACATATCTCCTTTTCTATTGTGTCCATAACTGCCCACCACAGACTGGGTTTACAAGCAGAATTAAATACTCGGTACCCCAGGCTTACAAAATCATTGATGCTCTGTTGCTGCATTGTAACGCTGCCTACAGTTCTACCTACCTACATTCAGCTTATACAGAAAATGCAATTAAAGACATGGATGGTTGGGAAATGGGAATTGTTTTCCACGAATCATAGTGACTAAACTTTGCCCATTTCTGGCCCTGTATGCCATACATGAGCTTCACAGAGAAGAGCTTTTGGCGACACTTTTATGTTCTTAATAGAATATGCTGTGTAGTATTTAAGTATGTTCTCAGCTCAGCTGGCATCTTTGTTTTGGGGCTATGTGCCTTTGTGTCCTAAAATTATAACTACTATAATCCTTGCATTTGCTCTGTGACTTTAAATAACTAACATGTTATTTTCTGTGAGACCTAATAGAGAGGGGAAATATTGAGTATTTGACTAACCAATAAAATACGATAACACATTTTAGCTCAATGCAGATTCTAATACCAGTCTTTTCTTATCCTGTATTTGTTGAATTCAGTGTCCATGAAAGTAAGACTCGCAAATGGACTAAATCCAAGTACAGTGTGGGCAGGTGCTGTGCAAGCTTTCCCTCCCAGCTTCTTTCAGTCTCCCTTTATCTCAGTTTGTTGCAGTTTTTACACTGTATTTCTGTACGGCAGAACTGTGTTGTCTTTATTGTGTGGACAAACGTTTGCTGAGTTCTCAGATGAAACCACCACAATTTCTTCCCTGGGCAGGGTCTGAACTGGGGTTTTTATCGGTGAGAAGCTGGTGCTCTGATACAGCTTCTCACCCCATGTGAACAGGGGTTGAAGTTGTAAAGCATCAGACCTTGTTGCTTCTTTTTACCTCTTCTGCACCCAGAAAACATACATAGTATGTATGCAGTGAAAGCCTATTCCTGAAGAATCCAGTAAAACACTTTTTTTAAAAATAGTGATAACACTTAAACAAAGGCTTAACAGGGATATAGCTGGTATTCTTAGCCTATTTTGAGGTCCTCAGTTAAACAAGGACGGCCTTTTACAGTCATCTAACCATAAATTAAATGTGAATCCTATGATCTCTGAATTGACTTGCCCTAACTGTGTTCTTCCAAATAGCCTTTAAAACTAATTTTTCACATTTTGTATATATTTATATATTTATAATAAAAATGTAAATGAAAGAATCAAAACCTGTTAGCTTTACCTCATAATACTTCACTTGAAGCATACAGGCAGAGAGTAAACATTGAAAAAAAAAGGTATTAGTAGCTCTAGGAAGCATAGAGTGTTTAATATCCAGATTAAATATTGGTGGAGCTTGAGCTCCTTTTCTGTCAGTCTATCACCTGCTGTTGTAAAAGACTCCTGTCACATATCTCCTGACCAATTATGTCTGCAGCAGCTTGGGAAGAATCCTCTATCTGGCTGCTCACGGTGCTGTGGTTATGAACAGGAGACTGCCCTGAATTATTCTCAGGGTAAACCCTTTATGGGTTTTAGAAACAATTAACTTATCTATTTTCTACTAGTCCAAGAGCTTTATGGGTAGCACAGATGTAAATTTATTTTAACCTCAAATCCAATGTATAATTTTTGTGGAACTGGAAGTAGGGAACCAATGTGATTAGAAGATACATTTCAATTAATTCTTCCTCCAATGCTTTATCTCCTCGGCATCAGAACCTTTTATAGTGTTAAAATTAACAATTATGCAGCTGATGGCTGGCTGAAACCACAAGGGGATCTGGAAAGGGCCTCAGATAACACAACATGTATAAATCATTCAGGAGAACAATTCATGAAAGAAAAGTTATCTGTGTTTTGGATGACATTGGAAGAACTAAATAGGAGTCAATTTGAGGAAGGGACATTTTGCGCCATTGTCCGGCCTGGCTTTTTTTTTTCTTTTTCTTTTTTTTTATTGTGTTGTAATATACATTTTCAAAATTAATTAACCATTAACAGCAAGATAAATGTTTCTTCTTGTGTTAGGGAAATGCTGGCCTCGGTGGTGAAAGATTATTTCACATGAGCAGCACTCTTCAAGAAAGCTGTTGCCAGATAAGGTGGCGACTGTACTTTGAAGAGGAACAATGAGAAATGACAGACAAGCCCGTGTTTACCAAGCTGAATAGAGGACTCGCAGGTTTCCACTCACTGCTCGGATACCTAAGCCCAGGGAATCAAGGCTGGAGTGCTGTTACGCCAACCCAGATCAGTAACAAAGTAGTAACTACTTCAGTGTATAATAATGTGCTGTGAAATCTTACTCCAGGTGGTAATGAATAGCATCTTTTAATTTTCATTTTTATGAAATGTTTTAAAAATAAGTTGTTGTAACTTCTCTTGTGTTTATGCATTTGGCACCAGCAGAGTATTTTTGTCCTGTTCCTTTTTTTCAGCATTCTGACTATTGATTACAGGCTGGTATATGAACACAGCACGACTCGAATGTGAAATCCTTCTATTTCAGCTAAGCAAGAAATGTAGAAATAAGAAGATGTTATTATTCTTCAACTTAGAGAAGATCTAGATTTGGCAGCTGCACTGTATAGAGAATGGCATGGGACTTGTGTGTGCGCAGTGCTCTGAAACACAGTCCAGAAAGAGGCTAACTCCTGAAGACTTGTACCAACCCACCTCATCCTAAGAAGGCCAGTGGAAATAGGAATCTTTTCACATTTTTGTCTCTAATGCTGCAGAGCTGGTAGAGTTGGAACATCAAGTACAGGGTAGGAAAAGCACTCACATCACATTGCTTGTGACCTTTGATAAAGTGCTCGATTTGTATTACTTTTATGCAGTGCAAGCATATGAGATGTTACAATCCCAAACCCAGATATTTATAGAGCTGAGGTGCAGAACCATCCTGCTGCCTGCTTACAGCATTAGTACTTTCTTTGTAGATGTGAACAGTTTGGATCAGCACTGCCAGATGAGCATCTGAACAAGTTCAGCAGGAAAGAATAAGAACAGAACATGCAAGCTCTATATACATATTGTGATTGTTTTTTCATTCTGTCACAAATACATTAAACCATTGAAGTGAATTTATGTTAGAGAACAACATTTTAACAGAATTTGTGATGTACAGGAATGAACATACACACACACACAAAGATGTGGACTGTATTTACATATGTAAATGTGTATATGGAATGTAAATACAATATCAAAAAGACTACTAGATATAATGTGTATTTTAACATACATTATTTATGAAATTGGAAGTGTAAGTTTTCAGTCTCCATAATCAGCTGCTATTTATCTGTTAAATTTTTAGAAGGCATATTATTTTTATTTTTCTCATCTGCAGTTATTTTTAAATACGAGCTCGTTACATCTTCAGGTTCTAGCAACAATATTAATTGGATGAAGGTATGTAACACATTTCTACTTTATGTTATCATAGAATCATAGAATGATTTCGGTTGGAAGGGACTTTTATAGGTCATCTAGTCCAGCCCCTCCCTGCAGTAAGCAGGGATATCTTCAACAAGGTCAGGCTGCTCAGAGCACCATCCAACCAACCAGACCTTGAATGTTTCAAGGGATGGGGCATCTAGCACCTCTCTGGGCAACCTGTTCCAGTGTTTCACCACTATCAGCGTGAAAAATTTCTTCCTAATATGTAGTCTAAACTTCTTGAACAGAAATCTGTACTCATGAATGTATTTTACTAGCACATTTAAGCATGTTTTTTTCCATTCAAGTCCAAATCCATCAAATACAATCCTTACGGAACACAGATGCAGAAAATATTTGGTTCAAATCACAGGATTTCTTTAACTGACAGAAAAATGTTTGCTAATATTTTGGGGGGAGAATCTTTTGTGTTAATTTTCACATACATGTAGTGACTGCAGAGTATTTTTTCTCTTAAAGACAATCAATAGGCTAGATTAATCTAGAAGGTCTGTGGAAGTAATGCAGGCCTTCATTATGCATGTTATCCAGAAGAGAGGATAATGTTACCCACCTTATCCTCTAAAGAGAGAGGTCTTGGGAAATTTATCTTGTCAGTTAAGCTAAGTAATGATATATTAATAGTGCCCAATAGGGCACATTTAGTGAAATCTTAGTCTCCTGATGGCCTACGAAAGTTGAAGGCTGAGATTCTTTCTTTTGGCTACCTGTGCTACAAAGAAAGTGCTGCTCAGGGAACAGCTCACCAAGCTTTACCCCAATGAAAAATTTCTTACATGCTTGCAGAAGTTTTTTGCTATCTCTGATTTATTTTGCTCTATTCTGGATATCCATTTTTTTCTTTACAAGGTTTAGGTAATAGAGTTTTGAAGGGACATTTCTTGATTTGCATCATTAGCTTCCATAAGTGGTGAAATTAGGTTTGGTTGGTTGTTTTGTTTGGTTTTTTTTGTTCAGCAGTCCTGGAAAACTCAAAATAATCTTCGATAATGGAGAGATAAAGACAAGGTTCAAAAGACACGTGTGCTAGTGGAAGAATTCCTCCTGAGGTATTTAAATCAGTAGCATCGCTTCCGACCCTGCCCTTTTCCTCTGTATATGGAAGTTGTTGCATATGGAACAGGGACAGCTGAAGTGAAGCAACGGTTTCTCACCTTTAGCAGTTTCAAGACTGATGTTTTAATGTAAACTCTAACTGATGGATGTTCACCCTGCTATGCCAAGCTGAATTTCACTTACTTTCAATGTCCACTGACTAGATGAAAACTACAAGCAAAGGTATGCTGGCACCGTTGCTTAATACCAAACACGCCATCCATCAGAGCCCTAAGGTTCCTGGAAATATAATCCTTGCTCAAAGACTGTCCTCCCTCCAGCGAGAAACACTGCTTAGATCTTTCTGTTCAGCTTCCTCAGTATAAACTGTGATCATGAAAATATTCATTTAGATTTCTAAGGAGTGATTAATAGACACAGGCAAAAATCCAATTGAAACTTTATTTCACTAAAAATGCAGATTTAAGTCAGGTGACATTCTTTACAATATTACAGCTTTTTTTTCAGCAAATCTTTTCTAATTAAACAACTAAACACTTTTGTAAAAATTACTGTTTTGTTCAGCGTTGTCTAAAAAAGGTGTTTTCAAATCTGTATTTTAATGATATTCTTAATAGAAATAAAGCTGGAAAATGGCACCAACCATGTTATTGAGAGTCAAATGAACTTTTCTCCAGGTTTTTCAGAACTGCTAGCACAATAGTTATTCTCCCCATTAGTTATTCTCACGGTTCATACTTTAAGTTGTGTACCCATCCATATAGTCTGAAACCCTAAAAAATACTGGTGATTTAAAAGAAGTCTCAGAAAAACTTTACCCTCACGTAACCTCAAATAACAAACACAGAAGAAGCAAAAGAAGTTGGCTATAGGGAGACCAAAGACAGAAATGATAAGATGAATGGGGATCATGAAATAAACTTCTTGTATGAGAATACCTTCACTGTTGCTGAAGTTGGAGTATTTTATAGGTAACCCACAGCTTATACATTTGCTTAGTTACAGTAAAGCATTTGTAGGATGCTTGAAAAATGTCGGTGGTATGAAGCTCCACCAGGCTGCATGGTTTCTTTGTGTGAGAATGCAGAAAGAAAGAGTTGTGTCCTCTACAGAAGACCAAAGATTGGAGAGTGCAGTACTGGCTGGCTTGGTGCTTGTGAGCCATATCTCAGAAAAGGCTCCAGAACGTAAAATGTGAGTCTGGTAAAATTCAGGCTTTAAGTCCAAAACTGATGTTGTAAAAAACTAAAGTTCATAACCACCTCAGGCCAGCCTAGGTAGCTCACTGACTCTCCACATGACCAACACTTGTCACAGGCCCCTTACTAAATGCAGTGGTAGCTGCTGCTCTGACTAGACCCCTTTACTTATAAATCCATAACTTCTGCTTATCTGATCTGTTGCTCAGGCACAGAGAACCATTGCTCTCTTTCTTTGGACTGCCCCAGGATCTAGACTTATGAGTGTGTACAAAAAGATGTGAGCACCTTGCTGACTGAGAGCTTCTGGACTACTTCTGTGAGAAGAAGCCAGCATTCACTGGACTGGAAAAGGCAAAGAGCTCCATGTAACCCTATGCAAGTTATTGGTCAGGACCTGAGTTTAGCTCTGATAGAGGAAAAGCAGTGATTTTAGTCTCTGCACATTCCCATGTTGTGTATTTTATCCAACATATTTAATGTACTGTACGTAAACGGTCTTTGATAGGAACAAAAGCCAAGGAACTCCCCCATCAATCTGTGCCTCGTAGGGCTCATAGCTATGAAGCCACAGATTGATGCTGTGTTGGGGGTTTCTCTGCAATAATCTTGGAGTGTTCTTGGTATCGGTTGTTTTCTACAAGGGAAAAGGAAGGTGTAAAACTAGTCCACGATTTTTGCAAGTTAGCAGAATAAACCATATCTGTAGCATGTATCTTTAGAAAGCAGAATACATATTCAGAGCACTCAGAGTGAAAGCTGTTAGTCTTCTCGCTGGTATTCCAACCCACTCCCATGACTCTTGTATTTCTACTGGAAAATGCCCCAACTTCAAGAGGAAGGAATGCATTTAAATAATGTGAGGCACATTACTCTAAATAGCACCAGAGTCAAAGACAGTATGCGATAGTGAGTAACTTCACTTTCCGTATATGTTTTCTTTCTGAATACAGTCCACAAAAAGATAGCAAGATTTAATCTAATCAGTTATAATAATTTCTTCCAGGATTTTCAAACATCTGCCCCAAATCAGGAGTCTTGAAGATGCTTCCTAAAAATAGGTTTGATTTTGATGAGCTGGCATTTTCCAACAAATGCAAGAAAAATCCTCACCATCCTTAATTCCCTATGAAATCAGGAGAATATGTCTTTTCCTAACACACGTATGAAACTCTGTCCAACTGGATGAGGTTGTGGTGGGCATAGACTGCCCTATCCCTCTCTGTTGTCACACAGGATTTGCCACACAGCACCTGGGCCACAAACCTGAAGAAGGAAACAGGAGAACCATAGGTATGTATTAGTTACACAGTATTTCAGTTGTAAAATCCCATAAGAAGCAAAGATGTTTACATAATGTCTTATTAAGGAAAGTACTGTTATATAAATCACCCCATTAAGAGAAGAAAAACCTTCTAATTGCATGTTTTATCTTCAAAAGTGATGAATTTTGGAACTATCTGCATATCAGGTACCTTGCCTGTATTTTAGTGCTAAAAGGCTTTTGTTGACTTATATCCAGCTTCTGTTACCTCTCTTTGACACATCACATAGTTATTTTCTTTTTAATCTCTGAAGAGCAGAAATATTGTGAGTTCTTTGCTGGTGCCAGTATGGATAGAAGCCATCCCTAAAGAGACGTATATTGCAATTGGCAAGATATAAATCACATACTGTATAAATATAGAGGTGTTTGTGTGTCAGGACGTTGGCAAGTAGTTTGTGGGAAAAACTACTCTTTTGGATGCTGAAAGCATCTTTCAGATCTGCCATTTACAACTCGTCATTTCTTGCTGGTTTTATGCCAGTCTTCAAATTGTCATTAGAGGTATATGCCTGTCCAGATGTTTTACAGAACTGCCTTGTGAGAGAAAGGGGAATTCTCACCACATTCCTAGTGAGAATGATGCTGTTAGGGTTTTCTAGGGTTTTTTTTTAATTGTTTTCTTGTTTGTTTTTTTTTTTTTTACAGTCACTCTTTTCATTCAGTAGTGTCAGCAATTGTTTATTTGTACAGGAGCTTTGTTCTCTCCCAACACTGTAGCTTGAAACTGCCTTACAGTCTCTTTGAGGCATAATAGTGATCCTTTTCCAAACCTCAGCTCCAGATTGCCATTTCTTGGCCTACTTCTTGGCATTTCCTTCCTCTCCATTTCTTCAGCATTTTTGCTTTAATGAACTTCCTTCAATCTGGCTGCAAGTTCACATGTCTCATAGCGTGGCTTTAATGCAGCTATTTTGCTTTAAATCTTACAGCACGAGGATTGTTCCTGCTGTACAATCCACACTGGTTCTATGGAAAGTTCCAGACAGCTTCCACTTCTTCAGGAAACCTTCATCAGACAGTCGTCTGAACACAAGAGAGCAGTGGCCCAGGTGGCCAAGAAGACCAATGGCATCTTGGCTTGTATCAGAAATTGTGTGACCAGCAGGCCCAGGGAGATTATTCTCCCTCTGTGCTCCGCACTGGTGAGACCACTCCTTGAATCCTGCGTTCAGTTCTGGGCCCCTCACCACAAGAAGGATGTTGAGGCTCTGGAGNGGGGACAGGACAAGAGGGAAGAGCCTCAAGCTCCACCAGAGGAGTTTAAGGCTGGACATTAGGAAAAACATTTTTACTGAAAGGAACAGGGCTGCCCAGGGAGGTGGTTGATTCACCTTCCCTGGAAGTGTTTAAGGTGTGGGTGGATGAGGTACTGAGGGGCATGGTTTAGTGCTTGATAGGAATGGTTGGACTCGATGATCTGGTGGGTCTTTTCCAACCTGGTGATTCTCTGAACCTATGATGCTCCTTAACTGAGAGGCAGCTGGCAGGCACAGAATTTTGGCAGCCATTTGTGTAGTGAAGTGTGGGGAACAGGACCAGAACTGATGCTCTGCAGTAGTGGTCCCTCAGGGCATGGTCCGCAGCACCTGCTGCAGCAGCACATCAGAGGATTCAATTGCTCCCAAAGGAGGATGCAGTTTGGTTGTGGAACTGCTGGACTGACTGGGAAACCTCACTGAGGCTGGGGGAATGGGAGGTGGACTCCTTTCTTGCCCATGGGACGTGGACACTGATGGAAGGTCTGTGTTACCAAGTGAAGGAACTGCAGAAGATCAGCAGCATCCAGTTACAGGGCTGCAACCTCATTGCAGTCACAGAGAGATATGGTGGGATGGCTTACGTGGCTGGAATGCTGAATGGATAAGGGCTCTTTGGGAAGGACAGTTCTAGGACTTGTAGAGAGCAATAAAGTCTCCCGACAGCCTCCTCTTCTCAAGGCTAAACAACCTCAGTTCCCTCAGCTGCTCCTCATAAGACTTTTTCTCCAGCCCCTTCACCAGCCTCGTTGGGAACTGGAGACAAGGGACTGGAAAATCTGTCCTACGAGGAAAGGCTGAGAGAGTCAGTCCGTTGAGCTCAGAGACGAGAAGGCTCAGGGGAATCTCATCAGTGTTTACAAATATGTGAAAGGAGGGTGCAAAGGAGATGGAGCCAGGCTCTTCTCAGTGGTGCCCAATGAGAGGACAAGAGGCAACAGGCACAAAATGAAACATAGGAAATCCCATTAAACATAGGAAAACTACTTCTTCACTCTGATAGTGTCAGACACTGGAATAGGCTTCTCAGAGAGGCTGACTTTCCAGCTTTGGAGATATTAAAAATATGAATGAGTAGGGTCCTGAGCAACCTGCTAGAAATGATCCTATTTAACCAGGGGTGTTGGATTAGGCAATCCCCAAGGGTGCCCTCCCACCTCAGCTGTGCCATGATTCTCCCTTACATCTTCTTGCACTTCTTAGTCCTTAGTATTGGAAGGAAGGTAGATCAGACTGAAGGCAGAAAGATGAAATGATGCTCTAACCAGGTTTGTGCCCTTGCAGAAAAGAAGTGAATGGTGTATATAGTGTAGATTTTATATACATTGCCTGCAGGAATCAACAGCAAATTTGAAATAAATGGAGAAGATACCCTGGGGAAACAATTTGGCTCATACGTCTCAAGCAAGGGATGCCAGTAGCTTCGATTGAGTAGTTAAATATCCGTACAACATAGACTGTACTGGAAAATCAATAACAGTTCTCCATTTGTGAAATAATGTCCTTTGTTTTTTAAAGGTAGCATTTTACTACTAGATCTTCATTACATGTAGGGTCAATGGACTCGTTTCCCAGGACTCTGGTAATGGGTAGCTGGGAGTCCCAGACTGGGGACGGGAAGACTTCCAGCCTGAATCTGTGAGCTTTGGGAATAAAAAGACTATGGACACTGCAGGCTGGAGTCCAGCTGCCAAACAGCGCTGGGATCTGATATCTTGCAGATCCATAGGCAGCACCAGGACTGTATTAGTTTCAGGAACAGCTCAAGGATTAGTGAGGATCACAGAGTTTGTGGGAATAATGATGCAAGAAGCAGTCTGGCCACACACATTTGTTTGAAATAATCTTAATAAAGATGAGAACATAAAGACATTGAAAGTTTTTCGTCATGTTAATCATGGGATAAGATTTATGAGAGGATTGATTTGTTCTGAAGTTGCAACCTATTCAGTACTTTATAACAGGAAAGTATTGAATAAACACTATACTGCCACCTTTTTATTATTTAAGTGTCCTAAACAGTAGCAAAATCAGTTATAATTCCTGAGAATGAATTCCTGCTATTAGTTATCTGACCTGGATATGAATCAGTAACATAGAGCTGCAAAGCCACGCATGCATTTATACCATTTTTCCCACCTCTTTAACTTGCTTTATTATGATAACAGTAACTGGCCATGGTATAAAAAACCTGCTTCTATACTGTATCTACAGTTCTAAAATCGAATCTAACAAACTGTGGCTTGTGCCAGCTCCAGAGAAGAACTGCTAGTTAAATACATTCCTTTTAGTATTTCATTTATTGTTCTCAAAAAGACAATAATTTCCACTCTTACATATATTTTTGTCTGTATTATTTGAAGTTCATTATCTATTCCTTAAGAATAAAAGTACAGCACCATCTTGCAGAGCTATGTTGTCATGACAAAAATCGATATCAGTCTAAATTATCTATGTACCAATATGATAGAAACCAACACCTCTATAAGATATGAAATAAGATATAGTAAGAAAGCGGTCCCACTTCCATTAAAAGTAAAGGCTCTGTTAATAAGCTGCTGACATCATGATATAACCATTTTAGGGTTAATAGTTTGCTATCATGAAGGATTTTGCAAATGTTAAAGTTATCAGTGTCCCCATATACGCCTTAGCTCAGCAAAGCAGTTAAGCATGCGCCTAAGTCTCATCCTGTAATCTCTTTCTCTAACCATAAATCCTGCTTCATTGACTTCTGCAGTTTTTATAGCGTGCCGAGGGAAATTCATGCTACCTGTCTGGCAACATAACAGCAGCATGACAGAATAGTGCATGCCTGCACCTTGTTTAGGGATTTTATTGGAGACTACATCTGGAAAATATAATGTACAGATAATCACTTCAGTTTTCTCATGTCATTTAATGTAAAAAGTTCTAACTCACAAATGAGTTGAGATACTGTCGAGGTATTGATACTAATTCTTCAGTTATATTAATTACAATTTATTTTTTATTTACCAACCCTGAGAATGCAGAAGGCTACGTATAAACCCTGATCTAAAATGCTTGTGATCTGAAAGGCAGGTGCAGGAAAAGGTGGTTGTCCCAAGGAATTCAAAGTTAGGGAATAAACAGGGTGAACAAGAAAAAAAAAACTGAGCTGGTCTGGTGAGGATGATTGGCAGTAACTGAATGAGATACTGTGAAGAAAGTTACATTAGCTAAGATGCAAAAGAAAGGCAGTGGTAAAGCTCAAACTGGTGTTATTCAACAGGTAAAAAGGTCTGTTAAAAATTATGCAAGAATGGTCTAAAAAACTCATGAAATAATACAGTAAAGCATCCAGAGATGCAACAGTGGCCAAACTCTAGCTTGTGATAATTAATGACCTTTGAACATTCAAAACTAAGCTAGAAGAAGAATGAGAGAAGAAAGAGTAAAACCAGAATTAATTACGTCTAAATGGATGTAAGTGTTAAAGAAAATGAAAGGAAGGTCCCAAAGGAGTTCATGAGAAGTGTTCTGTTGAGAGAACTGCAAGAGAAAGATTGGGAAGAGCTGAGATACTCCATAAAAGAAATGTAGAGAGAATGTACTGTCTCTGCTGAAAAACCATTTGTGTGTTCTACAGAAAGTTCTTCAGAGGGTCAAAGATCCTAAGTTCAAGCAGCTGATACAGACAATGTTAAAGAGAGAGAAAATAATAATCATGCTTAGAATTGCTACAGGAGAAGCATGTACTTCTAAGCAATGTGTCAGCCAAAGAATCTGACAGAGATCTGCTCCACTCAATAATAAAGTTTCAGTTTGGTCAACATGCTACAATGTGAGTCGCTCAAGAACATAACAACCAACTCCAACTAGCTCATGGTATACCTACCTAAAGATATAATTCCCTCATTTTACTTTCCCAGTTAAGGATAAGGCCATCAGAATTTAGCAATAAGCATCAGAATCCAAAATACTTACGACAAATCTATTAATTAGCTCCTAATGTGAGTCTCTGTGACATCCTTGCAAGCAGTAGTCCTTGTGTTACAGGACAGTGGAAAGTTCACTTGTCCCAAATTATTTTAGGAATCAGAAATCTCTAGGTGACACAGCTATTTCCAGTTTTCGACTTCTCTGGACAATATGGGCAATTCAGCACCCCGCGATGTTTCTGCATTCTGTCAACACTGAGATACCTGTTTGGACCTCAGGGCTCAACATAAGGTGTTTAGGCATAAATAATTGCACTGTCACTCTCATCAGGAGTGCTAAGAATTCTCAGGACCATGAATCTGACTAACGTGCTTAATTTTTCTCCTTCTATATCCACACTCAGATGTGTCCCTTGCTGTTGCTTTCTAACCGTGCCTACACTTTTGGTTTAAGTTTTCTACCAATTTCAGGTATTACCAGAAGATAGCCTTGGATTTTCTTGGTGCTATCCTGCTGCCTAACAGTTGAAAGTGCAGACCAGAGTACGAGTCCATGATTTTTTTTTTTTTTAATGAGATGTCCTATTATTAGATTATTATTACTTTTCAGACAGGTGGGACTAGCAGTTACATGTCTAAACATGAACTTCCCTGCAAATTCCTTCTATTCACACCCCTTAAGTTTTTGGCATTTCTTAGAGATCTTTCTTAAATCGATAATGAGGTCTGTGATTGTGTTGCTGGTCTTAATTAATGTAATTAATTTATATAATTATTTAAGATTAATTACTTAACATTCAACTAAACCCAAAACATTCAGGTGTGTAAAAATTCAGGTTGTAAAGAACACAATCTAATGTGAACTTTCACCTCCTGACTTCTTGTCAGATGCCATGAAGATTGTGGCTGAACAATCAAATATGTCATCATCTATTTTTAATTTGCAGATGATACACTTGTAGCTGGAAAAGTAATCTCTGTACAAATAGGCGGAGGTAGCTGACAGGTCCCTTTTGACAGTGGCAAAAAGTGATATGTGGTATTTTAGACTAACCTTGGCCTTCCATAAATAAAAACATTAAACTTCTTAACACCTACACACTAAATCTGATGCTCCTCCTGCTCTTCTTGAGTGTATTAACACTCCATTTGTTAGCAAGTGGGATGCATAAGCCCCAGTCTTGGTTACGATGATGCAGTAGAACTGTACCCAGACCTTTCTAAAAGCATTTGGGGACCACTTAAATTAAGCTTATCCTCAGAAGTTCTTACTCCAGAACATGGATTCATTGAACTCCTTCAGTTTAGCTTTACTATGGTTTGTATGCTATGTTGCTTGCCTGTCTTTGATCACTACTGCTCCTAAGGTGCTGCTCAATGACTCGCACCACGTAAGTATTCCCTTCAGAGTCCAGTCTATGTGTCCTCATCTCTCCCGTTGGAGGAGATATGATAGCCTGTGCTGTATGACATAGTATACTCTACTGTACTCTGAGCAGCTGCAGTAGGTAATTTCGCTTCCACAGAGTCTATGTTTTGCCTAAGTTTAGTGCAGAAGCACTGATTTCCCCCAAAACTTGTCAAAGCATCAAGGCTGTGTTCTCTTATGGTTTTGGTTTTTTAGATCAGGACCTCCAATGAGTAAATTTCAGGGGGTTATCTGCTATCAACAAAAGTTGTATTTTCTAGAGAAAATGCACTGGATGCTTCACACAGTCTGAGAATACTGTATTTCCCAAGGGGGTATTGAACATGCTCAGACGAGTGCTCTTTTTTCCTAAGGACACCTGCCAGAACCTTGCTGACATGTCAAATGCTGAAAAATGTTTGGCATCAGCCATCTCTCACAGAATTTCTCCACTTGTTGACAGTAAGAAGCAGTCATGTTATGCATATTTCTTTAATTCTCTTGGCTCTCTACATAGCAAAGCATCTCATATGTTTTCTTCTATAACCACTGATTCCCAAAGAGAACAGAATATCCAGCTCTCCTTTTGGTCTGTGTTTTAAGGGAAAGGGATCTTTGGACAAGGAACTGAATGAAGATAGGAGAAGGGCCTTTCTCACCTTATCCTCTGTTGGAAAATACTTCCCATGAAAGATGTCTTGGTCTTTTGTCCACTAATAACTTCATGCAAATGCCTTCATTAACAGATTAAGGACAATTTTTTTGTTTACAGTTTAGGATTGGGTGCATTTCCTTGAATGTTATTAGGATTTCTCTCTCTTGTACTCTGTCCTGTAATCATGGTTTATTTCATATTTTACCTTAATGAGAAGTTGTTTGCCAGCATAAATTCCCACTTACCTTCTGATGACCATAGGGCAAAAACTTGTTAAAGTACCAACTGTTTTGCATGCAAATATCCATCTCTGTCTTCAGTGTCTTGTATTTGGCTTTGCATTGCATAGAAGAAAAATCCATCGGTAAGGTAAAAGTTATTTTTGTATTTGGTAGGGAATTCGTAGGGGGATACACATTTCTCTGTGCAAATTTTTTTCTCATGCAATTTTTTCTTCTTGACTATTTATGCCTCAACAAGATCCTCTGGCCAATTGCTTCCTGTAGTAGTCAGACTGCCTTCTGCCAATCAAAACATTATGCGCAGCTATCAGGCATTATTATCAACACCTATCCAGCAGTAGTTCTTTTGTTTGTGATGAGTAATTTAACACTCAACACTGAAACCTAAAGCTAATATTGTGAAGTACTCCAAGGAGACAAATTGCTTATATCACAAACTTTCAATAACCATCTGGTAGTTTGGGGATATAATTATGATGAGGGTTTTCAGAAAACAAAACAAAGAAAAACAACACAACAAAAAGTTCTGATCCTGATGCAGCCAAGGATTCCTTGCTTTCTGTCTGCTGGAGCTGAACATCAGCGGCTGGTGGTAACCTTCTGGCATTAGGAATGCATGCCGGTGTATTGGTGCTCCCTCATCAGCAGGCTCTATCCCGCTTTGGAGCTCATTGATCCAAAATGAAACACTGTGCATTTGCTCAACTTGCAGCTGATAAGCCAGTCCATTCTTTAATCTGCTTAACATCTGATTTCTGGCATCTGCTCAATATCACAAGTTTTTGTGAGCTTACAAAATATTATGACTTTGCTGAACTAGATTCTCTCTCTCTTATCACAGGGACCTACTGTCTTTGACAGCAGTTTTTTTGCTTTCACCATCTTTCTCACTCAGTGGTATAGCTAAATTGCTTGCCTATACTGAGCAGTGAGAAAATACTAACCTGCTGCACTGCATAAAGGCTACATAAGCAATACAGCAATATTCTTCTAAGTAACCCCAGCAATTAGTTGAGAAAAAGAAATCTATTTGTCAAATAGACATTTCTTTGGTGAATCCCTCCTGTTTGTAACACTGAGTCAGAGATATACGAGGGGCCAGTACACCTCTGATGGGCATCAAAAACAATAACTCACCAGTGAAAAATGCCTTGAGATGGCTGCTACTTTTTCTTTTGTGGATCTTGGGCCTCTGCTGACTAAAGCAAAGTTACTACCCAGACCATAGGGTTTAGAGGTGGACACAGAGTTTTCTGAATTGCTGGGGGTATAAAGACTCTCTCCCCATGGATTCAGCGGTGTAAGCTGAGAACAGTGGGAACAGCCTGTATGGCCAGACTGTTGTCTCTGTTCATAGCCTCTACTGTCAGCAGTCTTCGTGTGTTTGACTGTCTGCATTCCCCCTCCTCAGAACAAAGATAATTCTTCCCTTTAGAACCTCTCACATCTCCCCTTGACTAACCCCAATCTCCATTCCTCATATAATTCCTCTCTCTGGCTTATCAGTAGTTTGTTACGCCTCGTTCGGATTTCAGCTGCCACCTTCTACTTCAGGCATTTCCTCTTTGCCAATTTGTAAACCTCGGCTAATTCAGTGCCATATTCACTCATCTATTTTACCCTCCTCAGTATGACTTCTAAGACTGGCTATTGTTCTTACTGCTCTATAAAAAAGGGTTTATTATGTAGTGGACATTTTATTTGAAACTTATTAATTTCTGCTTAGACATGTTGCGACAACTTAGGCAAACACAGCTACCCTTGCCTTCTGCTGTGCTCAGCGTGTTCTTTGGGATCACAGTCTCACACAGACTCAGCTCAGATGTGTGCAGGACTGTAGATTATTCCAGCCAGTACAGTCCAGCTCTTGTGGTAGGAACTAGAGGAAGGGCAGAAGGAGGGCATTGGTCTTCTTGTAGGCTCACATAATGTAGAGTGCATCCAGCAGAAACTCCCCAGGCTGGGAAAAGGAAGTCCTCCTAAATAAAGTAGAAAAGATTTAGCCTTGGAGAACTTATTGCTACCTATGAATGGCATTAATGAGGGAAATCCAGAATGCTCTGTTGAATGGCAATGCAGGACAGAGCAGGTCTAGGAAGTCCTGTAGCAAGCTGCAGGCTGCTGGAAGACTGAGGAAGTAGGATGGTCAGGCACAGAGCAAGAAAGCAAACATCTCAGCAAAAGGAACTGCTTCTTCTGGTTTGCCAAATATAAGCCAACCAAAAAAATCAAAGCATAGTCTTAGCAGGCTAGGAATCCAACAACCCCTCCCAGTGCATTGCTGTGCCATGAGGAATGCATCCTGGCTTTACAAGCACGGAAGTAATGAGTACAAGTAGAGGGGTGACAGCACTTTCTTGTGCTGTTCTGACAACACAACAGCTAGGAAATGGAGTTCAGGTTTTGGCTCAAAAAAAAACCAAACCCACAATGAAAAGATGGAAAAGGTGCTGAAAAAAAACCCCAAGTAAGTGGTTTAAGAACTGGAAAAAAAATTATCTCCCCCCCACCCCGAATCTTATCAGAAAGAAAACTGAGAAGAGATTTGATTAGAGTATATCAATCCTTTTCTGGGGAGAAAACATTGAGCACTGAAGTGATCTTGAATTTAGTAGAGAACGAAACTGTAGCTGGAATCTGAAGCTAGGTCAATCGAGGACAGAAGTCAGATACCATTTTTTCTAACAGTGAGTGGGATTAACCATTCAAACTAACTACCATGCAATAGATTTTCTGTCTCCAGCTATTGTCAGTTCAAGACCAGATATTCTGCCAGATGTTATGCATTAGTCAAACACGAATTATCTTTTCATCAAACAGAAGTTATTTGGCTCCATACAGAATTAATTGGGTGATGAAGTAAGATCAAATTTTATGATCTAATAGTCCTTTTTGGCAGTAGAGTCTAAATGCATATGTGTGGATTTATGTCCAAATCTAGGGACTCACATTTTTTATTTTTAGACAATTCTTGTGAGAGTGTGTTTTTCAGGCTTGCAGAGTTTTCTATAATTGCTCATAGGGTTCTCCACTATCTTTAAATTCCTGTCTCCTACACTGGGTCATATCCTTGTGGATTCTTCCCGTGCTGTCCTTCAAATTACCTGCACAAGGCAAGCGCACTTAAAATTACATTTAATATTCTGTGCCGCAAATATCATCAGTTCTGTAAATGCAATATGTGTTGTAACACCCCATACACTTTGACCAATCAACCCTCAGAATATCTCTGGCCACCTTAAAGAAGTTATTCTTCCTGCTGAATAAAATGGGAAGGATATCAAGGCACTCAGTGTTTTGAACAAACGAATTCCACACTCAAGACTCTTTGCTCACAGGAGCCAGTGCTGAAGTTGAATGAGAATTTTTGCTTCTGTTTTTCAGTGCAAATTTATTTGTATGTATTCATTTCATATTTCAGGTGCTTATCTAGCCTGCCCCATCATGCACTCAACACAGCTCAGCTGAAAGCAGTGGTAACTCTAATGAGCTTTTAAAAATTCTTAGCAGTTAGCTAAGTAAATACATTTAGATATCAAGTTCCTGGAGTCTTGTATAGTAATCTTTAGTTATATTTTGTTGGCTTAAAACTTATAAGTAAGGAGATTTTGCTTGGGAACATTGACTTATGTATTTAGAAGATTGGGTAATGTATTGCAGAGCTGCAGAGATCTCTGTTTTCAGTAAAAAGCAAGATGAATAGTCAAGCCATGTCCAAGTTGACCATATGTAACCCATGGTTCAAGAATTCTTTCTCCATCCAGGCTTGTACATGAGAAAGTCCTGGAGATTAGCTCACCCTTAATGGCCTCAACTGGAACCTATTCAGAGTTCAGTTATAATTACTATGCCTGCAGGATGAAAAGATGTAACCTGGGCTACTGTGGATGTAAAGGACATGTACCAGCACTATGGTGATGGGAATCAGAGAACATATCTATGCAGCACATTGTTAAAAATCCCATATAAGCCTAACAGTACATTCACTGCAGAGCAGAGAGTTTCCCTTGGCAATGATTCTGTGAACATTAAACACTTACATGTCACAGAGTAGTAGAGGTATTTGTCAGGGTAAGTTCATCACAAAGCTTGGAGGCTGATCTGCAAACTGATTGGCAGGTAGATTAACATTTTCCCTGTGAATACTAATAGTTAAAGATTATCTGCTTTGTAATTAAAGAAGTGATAGAAACACAAGTTGCTATATTTGAGTCATATTCTTAATGTCAGTAACTTCAGATGGAGCCCAGATTACCACAGTACCTACTGCTAGGAGGCGAGTGGTTGATACCATTTGCTGTTGTACCTCAAATTTCTTCTACTTTGAGCTCAGGGATGTCTCCAAAGACAAAGCATTGAAAGAAATGAAACCATTTATAAATTCCTTCACACTTCAGTGCTTGACATATCAATATGTATTCTACAACCATGTGAAATTAAGTTGTAGCAAGTTGGGTGTTGGTCTCTTCTCCCAAGTAACAAGTAATAGGACAAGAAAAAATGGCCTCAAGTTGCACCAGAGGATGTTTAGCTTCGATATTAGAAAAAAATTGCTTTACCAAAACTGCCTGCCCAGGGAAGTGATCGAGTCTCCTTCTCCGGAGGTGTTAAAAACACGTGTAGATGTGGCTCTTCATGACATGGTTTAGTAGGCATGGTGGTGTTGGACTGACAGTCAAACTGGATGATCTTAGAGGTATTTTCCAACCTTAATGATGCTATGATACTATTTCAGGAGGAAAATGGCTGTGACACTACGACAAAGCAGTACCTTTGTACAACATTGATCTTTCTGTTGGTATGTCTAATTTAACTTATTTGTATTCATGGCGTTGCTGCTTCTTTGCTCAAAGTCATCCAGAAGCCTGCAGTTTTCAAGTTTGCTCCCAAGACCCCATCAGCTTTAGCTGGAACTAGGACTCCTCTCAGCATCCTCTGCTGCCACCAACCATGCGATAGGGTTGTCTGTTTTGTCACCATCAAGTGTTTTTTACTCATTTTACTGTTAAATGTGAAGCAGAGGGTTTGAAACTCTTTCTGAACTCCCATTGGTGGAAGACCACTCATCTGAGATCACTGAAGGGGCCAGTATGGGAGTTGGGAGAAGATCCTGCATTTCATCATAGGCTTGTTTTGAACCCCTCAATCCCATCTAGCCCAAGAAGCCATCAATACCACTAACAGTAAGAAATCAGGTCTACAGGCACATGAATATTCTTGCCTGGGTCCTACAGCATTTGAACTAATTACTCTGGGGAAGTGTTTAAAAACTGATAGAGCAGCAGGTATCCCAATGCTGTTGTCATTTCTAGCAGTCAGTTCCTACATACAGAAATATTTAAATCAGAAGGATAGATAAATTAAATGGAAGTCAGCTGGAGGGAAATACACGATCGGAAGTTCAATAAAACCATTTCAAATTGAGTACCTAACACATTGGTTTTGAGGACAAATTCCCCGTGCAACAAAAAGTAAAATTCAATAGAAAGCTAACGTGACAAAATAATACAACCAGAAAATGAATGCTTTCTCTTTATATGAAATCGGTAAGTGTATCACTGAAGTGCAGAGTCCTCTTGAATAAACACTTTCCGGAAGAATTTGGTGCAGTTAAATTATCTGTAGGATATTTTCCTGTTCCAGGGCATTTACCATAGACTGTCACAAATCCCAGTTCCAAAGAAGGACAGTGGGTGATATTCTTGATCACTGATGATGAGACAGCCTAGCATCTGAAAAGCAGCCACCATAATGAAGGACTGCTTAATACCTTTAAATAAGGAGAAGATTGACTTTTCGAAATGAAATACATCTTATTGAAATTCTTTACAGAACAAGAAAACAGACTGTTAGCTGAATTTTCTATTTGTTTGGATGTCAAGCAGAGAATAGCTTTATATGATTGGCGAATAGTGCTGTTCTACACAAATATCTTCAATGTGCAATTAATGACTGGAAGCTGGTATGATTTAGTCCTGTTGCAGAATGATAAGAGGCTGTGTCCATGGCCTGCTGCAGGCACCCCTGTGCATACATGTAATAAGAAAAAGCCCTCCCTCTGGAAGGTTTGTGACTTCTCTAGACAAGATGTCAGTGTTGGTTGCTAGGGTGCAGGGACAGACAACGTGGTCCGTGGTCAAGCTATGAAAAATACTTCAGGGGAGGGAATTAGCCATCCACAAAGAGCAGACAAGTGGATGGTTACTTCCTCTAAGGATTTCATGACAAGTTCTGTGCACAGTCTTCAACCTGAGTTTTTTGCACTGGAATATCTCTGGCATTCTCAGAACTCGGGACATTTATGTCAACACCACAAATGCTGGCAGAGGCTGAAAAGAGTAGGAAGCAAGGCTTATTTTATAATTTTATACACAGAAAACCGCAACACATACAAATTGAGGGTGCAGTTCACAAGCCTAAATATTACATAAGTATCTACTAGCACTGTAAACATTTGAAGATATCCAAAACATCTATAAGGAATGGAAAGATGCAGGCAGGACCTACAGGAGTACATAGTCTGTGGCGGTGAGTCTGGAGGCTGGGCAGTATACCGAATGGGGGACTTAAAATGGATTCATGTTTAATAACCTGCATTACTCTCTGAATGGTTGTTCATATGCTGAATACCTGCTGCAGGGTAGGAACTTCATAGCAGGTGTTTTGAGAGGTGGACCATTTGCTTTCATGTCTACTTTGGCCTTATGAGGAATGACTGAGGGAGCTGGGGTTGTTTAGCCTGGAGAAGAGGAGGCTGAGAGGAGACCTCATTGCTCTCTACAACTACCTGAGGGGAGGTTGTAGAGAGGAGGGAGCTGGCCTTTTCTCCCAAGTGACAGGGGACAGGACAAGAGAGAATAGCCTCAAGCTCTGCCAGGGGAGATTTAAGTTGGACATTAGGAAAAAAAATTTTCACAGAAAGGGTCATTGGGCACTGGCAGAGGCTGCCTAGGGAGGTGGTTGATTCACCTTCCCTGGAGGTGTTTGATAGGAATGGTTGGACTCGATGATCTGGTGGGTCTCTTCCAACCTGGTTATTCTATGATTCTATGATTCTACTCTTCCAAAAAATGTGTAATCCAAGTAGGCTTTACCATTTAGCAGGATGGACACATATGTTCCTTTCTGTCCAGCACAGAATAACATTTCTGAGAAGAACCCGAGGTTCTTCAGATTTCTGTCCTAATATAATAAAGGGAATACACTTCTTGACGGCAATTACTGAAGCTCTACCTATTTGTAAATGTGTAAAATATGTGCATTGCAAAAATAACAAATTATTTGCTGATTTTAGCTCAAAATATGAAATTTAGAAATAAAAATAAACATTTGATCCTTCTAGAGCCAACTCATTTTATTCCCATCATGTCCTTCATGTGAGAATTTCCTGAGCTTGGGAAATCCCACCAGGATCAGTTCAGCTTAAATCTTTCCTCTGCAGCCCATTATGACTGCTGTCTATTAAAAGACTTTGTGGCTTGCTAACACCGTAGGCAGCTTAATTGAAAATTTGATTAAGGAAAATAATTGCCTGTTGTACAGCAAGAATGAGAATTTTTGTGGGAGAGTTGATTTTGTCACTCATCTCTGTCAGGTCACTTTGTTTTGATGCGTATTTGAATTGATGTCATTGCCCTGTGCATCCTTTGCTATTGAGTATGTTTTCCACTGACATTTCTGAGAAAATAATAAAGATCTTAAAGTTTCTCAAGGACAAGATCCACAGTCCCATTATCAGCTGTGGGTGATCTCTAACTACATATCACTAGTAAGGATTTAGCCAATTGAGTTGTTGTAGCTTAACTAAAATAGCTTCAGCAGAGTTGGAGGATATATCAGCTTTCAAACAAGATAGGAGATATCTCTCAGAGATGTGGAGAGCAGCTCTTCTCATGGAGTCCTATCATATCACACAGCATAGCACAATCAGAGGTTTTGACTTGGGAGAGATCCTTGAATTCAGTCAGGTGTCAGAGCTGGACACAAAATAAGGATGGTGGCTTTTGATAAACTACTCAGTTTGTGCTGTTCAGGGCAGAAGCTTTTTAGTGTCGTAGATCTCCATATTTCCATTGAAGGGCTGTGCTCTCAGTGGGTGGCTTTAGGTACCTTTCCTTATCTCTCAAACCAGACTGCTGTCAATTTTACAGGCATGAACTTGTTTGTTACTGGGCAGCGTGATCTAGTGGGA
>WAAB01009415.1:8157-20466 GCA_013389865.1 Piaya cayana
AATAGAAGCTCATTAGGCAGCTGAAATTCATAAAACTCTCCAGTCCTCTGAAAACAGAAACCCAGACAGGTACAACTCTCCCACGCAGCACACTTTCCTCTTTTGATAACCTACAAAGCAAAGACTCCAAACACTCACTTATTTTGAACTGTCTCAACAGCTAACATAATTGAGCTTAAATTTCAAGACATTCTTCAAAATTAAATCAGTTTTGCTGTTGCATCTACCTTCAGGGATGTCTCTCCAGCTCTATCTATCTCCTATGAAGCAGCATCTTTAACCACTACCTGTAAACCATTCCAGTGTTTTTCCCTACCCTGGGTTAGAAGCTTTTCTTCCTAATATTCAGTCAAAATTTTTTTTTCCTTATTCACCGTAATGTATAGTTGTCTATTTTTGTAAAAACCCTTCACATAACTGACAGCTGTCCTACAATTTTCCTCAAGATGTGACAGCCCCTGGAATGTGGGTTAAGAACAAGAAGCACTTTCTGTCAACTCATACCCCTGTATCATTCCTGTCCATGGAGATATAAGCATGAATTCACACGGACACGTACAGTCTAGAGACTGAAAATGAAAAAAATCTTGTTTTATGAAACACATCCTTGTGTTCAATCCAAGGACAATATTTTATTATGAAGTTCCAAGCAATCTTAATAACTCAAATATTAAGAAGTCTAATGATACAATCCATGGGACTGAAGAAAGGAAAGCTCATGAAATGAGCAATGCTGCCACTTAGAAGCTGCCTCCACCAATACACAAAAGCATTCCTGATAAAAGCTTTCAATTTGTACAAGAACATCAACCAGAAGATCTACTGCATTTTTTTTCTGTAACACCATTTTTTAATTACAGGTTTTATATTCAAATGCAAATTCACAATTACACCAGCTGCCATTCTAATAAAAAAGTAAACAAATAAAAGTGGATTTTTAAATTTGTAACATCTAAACAGTAGACTTGACAATGTTATCTGTCTATCAAGTAATAAAAACTTTTCCCGTTTACAGGTATTTAGATTTCCTAGGAAAGACCATTGGTATTTGAGTAAAGATTAAAAAAAACCTTCCAAAACCAAAGTGAATAGTTCGTTTTGATTAACAGAGAGAACTTTTCACTGCCCATTTCTCTAAATCCTGAGGCTATCTATGACAATATATTGCCCAATGCTCTAAATAAAATCCCAGAGATATGAAAAGAGAATTAAGTCTTCAGTTCAATATTCAGTTTGCTGAAGACATTTATTTCATTTGTTTCTCTCCTTAATAAGTTTCTAGTCCATGAAAGTTCATTATGTCCTACCTTGTGATTACACTTAGTTTCCTTAATAACCTCTTCGGCTTTTAAAAACCCAAAATAAATTATGTGTATTGCTTCTTAGTTATCTGTTATTTTGCTGACACCGTGGAGGAAAGAAAATTTCCCTTTTGGGAGCACTGTAATTTGTCCTTATAATATCACACTCATTACAACTCTATAGTTATTTTTCAGTTAATTTACTAAATACTGAAGTTAGGCCCAGTGGTTTATAGCTACTGAGCTCATCCCTGTTATGTATTTTAAAGATGGAGAAAACATAGTTTTCCCTCTAGTTGTCCAGAATTTAAGAATAAGGTAGTTCAGGAAGCTCATTCTTTAGATTCTGAAGAAACCTCATGAAGGAATTGCCTCCATGTCAGGGGATGTATGTCAATAATGCCACCAGTTGTCTTCTGTAATGCTAAACCTCTGCATCTCTTTGTGTATCAACAGCACAGAATATACACAGTAGGCCTATATTGCTAGGAAGAAATGTGATTATTACAAAATAATGCTGAATAGATCATCTGCATCTTTAATCAATAGTTTAAATGTTAAACAATGCATATCGAGTACTGAAACATGGTGTTTGCTGTTTTATCCCTTGTGGAATATAATTATATTTTATATACATGAAAGCAATTTCATTTGTTTGTATCGAGGGATACACTTGTATAAGATTCAAAGTAATAATAATGTGCATAATGATCCAGACAAGATTTAAATTTTTTAACAACTCTATGTTAAATAACACATACTTTCATTATTTTGGCAGACTCTCAGCATACAGCAGCGAGCTCAAGGAGAAGTGAAAGGTAGTTTGATTAAACTCCATGATACTCTAGTCTTCCTCTGGACTAAGTCTGTTCACTCAAGTAGGGTCAAATAAATCAAATATGTGACAAATCAAGTCTATTTCTCTCCAATCATGTAAGTACAGGATTTAAACTCATCCTGACCTAAGAGTGCACGTGTACAGGGAGACCTGACTGTATATGCTTGCTTCTGCTACTATTGTGGCATGTTTCCCTGATGTTGTGGATGTTTTATATAAATACTTCCCTTTGTAAGACTCGGGTACATCTGGGACAAGGAAAACAAACACTAAGGAGATCCAGATTTCACTCTTCGTCCTCATGGAAGTCCTCTGCAGTTCTGAGTCTTAGATATTCTGCAGCAAAGAAGAAAAATGTTAAAAAACCACTCATGGATGGCAGTAGTGGAATAAGCCTATGTTTGGTATTTTTTGTTTTCTTCTTTCCATAGATTTTGTTATTAAAGTATATTTAGATAATTAAAATGTTCTGTGTTCATATCAACGTCATACAAGTATACACTGCTGTGTATACTCTTTTCCCTTTCTCTGAGCAGCCGTGTCACTCATCCCTTTCTGCCCCTGTTCTTTCCAGTCAACCTTGTACAACTGGGCGGTCACTGTGTCCCCTCTTGCCATTGCTGGAGCTGGGTACAAAACACCAAAGAATAAAAATAGCTGCTCTTTTTAGAATTTTTGTAAAAAGATTTCTATAATGACTAAGTGATCAGTTCTGACATGCAATGCAAATCTGAAGTTAAAAATATTGTTTTCCTGAAAAATTAATTATGAATCATTAGGAAGACTGAAATAAAATCTCCTAACACTTTCCTTTTAGCTTTTCTGAGCAAATATGGAAAATATAAATCACTTTAGAGAACTGTTAAAACAGACACTTGTTAACGTTTGGGGCTTTTTTTAATAGTTTAGAGTCTCTAAATCATATGGGTTTGTGGTTGCACCTGGAAGTACTACAGCTAACTTTAGAGGCTATAAATGTCTTCTGCTGAAATGTGTTAAATCTAAGATGTACATGAATAGACACATATTACATGAGTGCGATAAAAACTTGATATTTACAATGAAAAAACAAAAATCAATTACAATAAACCAAAATAGAAACAGAAAAGTAAAGTATCTCTGTATCTCTCTCCAGAAAGCAGCCCTTGGTAAATTTAAATTTGATTGCTTTCTATGCTACAGCATCAACTTGAGCTGTAGGAGGAAATTATCAGCATTGTTGAGGCAGCAGAAAATTCTCCTTTTTTCCCCTTTTTTTTAAAATACAAAAAGAAGTAATGCTCCCTTCTTCTCTCTTTAAGTCATTTAGGAACAGTGTTTCAACAGCACTTGAGGTTGGTTTGTTGATGGATTTTTTTACAGAAAGGTAGAAGACAGAAATAGCAAAGTGTACTTCCCTCTATTTTCTTAGCATTGTACCTGAACTTGGATCTCTGAGGAATCTCTTTTCTGCCTTCAACCAACCCCCTCAATGCTTAAAACCTTAAGTTAAATTTTACTGTGGATAGGAAGAGGGAATTGAGACAAAGATCAAGGGGAGGAAAGGAAGAGGGAAGAAAAGTCAAAAGTATTTAAACTTCCAGGAACATACTAAAGGCAAAAATAGTAAATTGATACATGTCTCTGTATACCCAGTGTGACGTCAATAACCTGTGACAAATATCAGAGAGATTAAGACTTAAGGAATTTAAAGGATTAGAGTCAGGCAAGTAATTAATGAGCATATCCACAAGTACAGGAGAAAGACTATTACGAGAGTGATACGCAGTCCATCAGACACCAGCTGAGTCTGATCCCTTCCCTCACCAGCACGCTGCTCCCTGACACTGCTCGGCACTGCTCTCCTCTTCCTGGATGGTTCTGTGAGCAGTGTTATGGACACAACCATTTTTCCAGCACACAGTAAGAAGCTCACAGAAACAAATTCACTGTATAAAGGCAGTATTTACAGCAAAAGTTGTCAATATGTGCCTATACTTACAAAAAAAAAAAAAAGAAAAAAAAAAGAAGAGGGCACTACCTTCATAGTCTATAGAGTAAAGCAGACAGGAGACACTGAGCAAGACTGAAACACATTTTATCTCCGCTCTTCCATACTTCAGCAGCCTTATGACAGCAATCAGGGGCTGCTTTAGACTGCTCTTACCCAAAATCCTCTGATGTTGTGGCTTTCAGAGTGGGGAAGATGTCACGTAGCCAACTGCCAGAGATCATGTAGGTATTACTCAAAGGAGAGCTTCCAAAAGTTTGTTTTGGGGGGAGGCAGTGAATGGTATACAGGCGGTGTTTGGTGCAGTGCAGCTTTCTCACTTGGCAGGGTAGAGCACTCTTTGACATTCCTGCAGACACCCCCGCCCCACTGGGAAAGGCTCGTGTGAGGACTGGCAAAGGCAGAAAGCCTCTTTGCTTCTTCTCCTTCCAGCATTATGAATACACATTAAAACTTAAAACACGCTGTTCCAAAAATATAACCTGTACCCCTCTCAAGTGAAGCAATTAACATAACTTGTTGACTGATTTCCCTTACCGTGTATCTAAAGCAATGTTGCTCTATTAAATATGCTTCAGTAAGTACTTGACTCACTCCCAGGATAAAATATCATTTTAATAACTTCAGCAATAAACATAATACCTGCAAAAGCTGTATGATGTGGAAAGAAGGGCAGAATGAATAGGAGGCTGCACTCTCCCCAGCACGCACAACCTCTACCCAAACACACCGAAAGGTCAGAGAAGGGGATATCTGACCCTGTCAGATGTTTGTGGGAAAGACTCCAGTAAAATGGCTCAGCTAGGCATGATTAAAAACTCTACCAGACCCCAGGCTTGCTGTCATTCTTTGCTCCCAGTAACTGAAGTGATGAGCGATTGGATGAATTTCACCTCCTTCTTTGGCTCTCGAGATGTAAGTAAAATTGCTGCTCCCCTCTGTTTCCCCTTTCTGTCATCCTGCTGCCCTCAGCTGGTTGGGTTGCTGCCCCTGGCAACCACAATTCCCTTCCCAACAGCCCAAACCTGTAAAGTCCTTTTGGGGAAGTACTGGAGATACCAAACTGTGACACATATGATTTTATTTAATGCTTGGTTCTGTTATGCCACAAGGTATTTTTTCTCTGTTTCATTTAAATATATTTTTTCACCTCCTTGTGGGCTCATTTCTCCATTTTGTCTTTGCTCTGGTGGAATTGCTTTGATTTTGGCTCTTTCAGATTAAGACTGTTGCAAAATAATGCAAAATCATGTTGTTGTTTTACTTATATTGAAACAAAAATGTTAGGTTTTTTAAGAGTGCTCTACTGTAGGCTAGAAGAAAGAGATTTATTTTTTCTAGGGCAGACCTGCAGATTGCACCAGTGAAACATCTCAGCACGAACGTAATGTACATGCACCTTCTGTGAGGTGGTACAGTAAGCAGGGAGCTAACTTGCTGACAATACACTTAAAAAGCTGATTTTCTTTACAGACATAGATAAGCCACTCTCGATATCCTTAATTTCTCAGTCACTCCCAAGTACAATACAGGTAAAGGATAAATAAGACAGTCCTTTCCTTTGCCACTGTCAGTTCACATCAGCTAATGTATGAGAAAGAATTTCCCTTTATTTAAATGGAAATTACCTGCCTCAAAAACTAGCTTCTGTGTGAACTAAAAGCTGCTGTAGCCCCAGCAAAATTAAGATAACTTTACACACATCGCTGTCAAACCTTAGCTTCCACACTAACCACTGAGAAACCAAGAATGGCCTGAAATAGGAAATAGTTTTTACTGAAATTTCATTTTATAGTGCTGTACCACCTACTTGTTCTCTGGAGTAAATTACCCATAGAGATTGTATTAAAGAATTTCTAGGCACTATATTGAAGAATAATAATAGCAATTTCATAGTGATTTCACAGTATTAAGCATGCACAACACAAGAAAACTATCGCAGCAAAATCCAATTTGTTACTTTTCCAACACTGAATTTTACTTCTCTTTGGTTTGCAATTCATTATTACAAAAGTTTAATCAAAGTCTCAGTTTCTTCTTCCTCTTTACATTTAGCACAGTCAGAACAAGATGTAACCAATAATTAAGTAAATTGGACTTGGCTTAGTACACAGGAAATGGAAGATAAATCATTTATTAGCAACTTGTATATTCATATAGTATTTTGGTTATTATTTTTAGGAGAGATAATGTTTAAATATGTGATTAGAAAATAAAATTTTTTTCAGGTCTATTAGAATGATAAATTCTTTTACCTGCATGTTGAGAGGGCTGCACTGCTATATTAAAGGAAGCTGTTGTTCAAATAAGTGGAGATTGACCTGAAAGAGAGGAATGTTAATGGGAAAACATTGCAATATCACAGTATGAAAGAATTATGCAGAAACTTTTCAAAAGAATTAAAAAACATCATGGATATATTGAGAGTAGAGGGAGAAATGCTTAAAACTATAGGGAAATTCAAGGCAGAGTTGGGCTTATCAGACCCTAGAAAAATGAATAATATGACTGAATAGTGTGTTTCAAATAGAAATTACATAGAAAATTCTAAGGCAACATTTGGCTGGTTGCATTTCTAATCTTTCTTTGCAAAGGAGAAACCTCATTCAGCAACCAGATAGCAGTGCTCCCAAAAGCTGTTTAATCAATTTGAACCCTGTTCAGTATGAAGAAAAGTTAAAAATTGAGGTGTAACTTTGAAATACGTAAGACTTTCATCAGCAGGGATGACAGTTGGAAAATACAGGTTTACTGAATTAGATGTCCTGTCAGGGAAGGATGTTGATAGCTGTCTGAACTGCTGCCACTTTCTCAAATGAAGAAAGTAAATGTGGACCTGGAAAGCTCTCCTGAAGATGGAGACTGGCACATGTCCTATGAATTCAGCAGGTCTAACACCTTCATAATGTTTTCTTCAGAAGGAAAGCAAAAAATTAGTAGTGGTAGAGTTGTAATTTCTTCCACTTTTCATCCTAAATCTTGTACTATAACTCAGTGGGTAAAACAGGCACGAAGGAAATAGAGGGTTCTGATTCAAAGACCTCCCCAGCCACAGGAAATTTAAATGTTTACCTCCCATCCCCAATATCCCAGTGTCTCCACAGCCACTGAATCCCATTCCTACAGGTCCCCAAGCACAAGGTGTTTCTGATTTAACGAGTTTGTTGGTGCTTTCCAAGCACATTTCTGTGGGAGGATGCCCTTCACCCAGCATAGCCTGCAAACTGGTAAGCACATAGCCCTGGGAAAAATGAACTGTGCCCAGCTTTGGCTTGGTAGACTGCTTAATCACAGTGCTTTTCAAAACAGTTCTGCACAATCACCTACATTTTCTGCAGCCGCAGTGATGGGAAAGAAAGCTGCTGTAACCACAGGGAAGTTGGTCCTAATGGCTGTGCTCAGTGAGCAACTTCCAATGACACTAGACAATGGCAGAACATCTAATTCCTGGTCCAAGTCTGCACAGGTTTATGTGACATGTTGTGTACTCCAGAGCAAGCCTTGACATGCACAGAAGTATAATTTCAGGTCCCTACAGAGCTTGAAAATCACAGGGAAGATATCTAGTTTCAGTATATAAATGGTAACATACATTTTGGGGCTAGCAATTTTTGACTTCAATCCCACATTATCTCTGCTTTATGTATCAGGTTTTCACGTTGACTGGAAATATATTGGATCGTGTTTCATAGAATACTCAGTCATCTATTGAGGATGGCATTCTGTGGATAAAAAACCAGAAATATTTCATTAATATCTTCATAAAGAGAAAAAGTGTTCTGTTTGCTTTCTGGTTTGTTGTAACTTGTTGGCATATGAGAAGGCTACTCACTTTGATGAATATTTGCTCAGTATGCACGAAACCAGAATGATCATTATGGAATTCTGCTACTTCAGTCCAATTCATCCCTATTTTCTCTTTTATTTCTCCTCTTTCTTCAGTATATTAGTTTTTAACTCACTGAGTCAGAGTTGTCATTTGGAGTTTCAATGCTACATCTTTGATTCATGTGATAAAACAGCAAGTGCAGCAGACAACATCAAGAGCTGTCTGCGGAAATACTGATTTATTATTGCATCTCTTTGTTCTGAAAAAGATACTGAAATAATGAATCTATGGCACACAAAGAAATCCTGGACAAGATTTGCAAAATATAAGATCTTGATTTGTAGTATAGTTAATGAACTTTCATCTTCAAGTATGTGGATGCACACAGTGTTTTTAAACAGTGTTCATATCCAAGCCACTGCTGTACAAAGGCTAAAAAATTATATGATATTGTGACCATACTTCATAGCCTTCCCCTGATAAATAACTTGCAAGAAACTGAGAACTGCTAACAAAATTCCTATATAAACACCTGCAAGTAAAACTATGAACTAATTTTTTTTGTATTCTGTAAAGTTATAAAAATAATAAATTAATCGGTGTGCATCTGGTATGTTTCAGTTATCTATTTCAACATCAAAAATTGAATTATATTATTCACACTCAGTATGTAATGTATTTTAGACTCCACACACTAAAGCATCAATAACTGTAAACCAACAGTGAATCGTGCTGCTGCACAAAGTCAAACCTCTTTACTATGACTTTTCTATGTCACCACTTTTTTTTCTAAGGGTAAAAATAGCCACTGTGGCATTAAATGCACATAAAATACATGAAAGATTAAGTGGACAGAATAGATTTCATCAAACAATTCCAGTGCAGTTTAAAGTTACATAAAAAGGTAAGTTCACAAATACAGCTTTTTAACTGATACTACAAGGTCAACGATTGAAACACAGGACCAGGAGTCTGCAATTTTATTTTTATTGCTTGTTATAGTTGTGATGCTGACATTCTTCAGATTTTCATGCCACTGACTAATCTTTTTTTTTTTTCATGTGGAAAGGACAGGTAGGATTTAATTGCTGTGATTACATTGAAAAATTAATACTTGCTTAAAGAAGGTAGCTATTATTACAACTCGCTTGGTCAGCTGAGTTCACAGTGTGGGAGGATACTGAGACAAGGCAATAGCAAACACTATGAGAAGGGAGGAAGAGTCCACAGTGTATTGTGCAAGACTAAGTGCATCTCACCTTCACAACAGCAATAAAGCAGGAGAAAAAAGAAACATTGGCGTTCCTCAAAATATGATCAATACAACGTTATTGAGAGTTTTGTTCCAGAAATATAAAATACCCTCTTTGCCTTGGAATTGCAAGCAAACATTTTTGCATTTCCAGATTAAAATGAACCAATGAAATGTTAGAGCTTGTAGTAGGACATAAAATCTAAATTTCACTCTAACGATTTGAGGGTTATTTCCAGAGAAAGTTTAATTGTTGATAGGTAAAAGAACCCATACTGACAGCAATACCAGTAAATGCATATCTAACCTCTTGCAATTGCAATCTATAAAAAAGGAGACGTTCTTTATTAGCTAAGAGAGACCAGTATTTTTTAAGTTTTCTAACATTGCTATAAAAAAACCCTACACAAATATTTGCTAATGATAGTTTCCATGCACGGGATCGTGTATTTACACAGCGTAATGGCTGATCACTGGAGCATGAGATGATTTCTTTCTCTTTTAGTTTATGCTCTACAGTAACGTGTTTTCATTTTAATAAAACAGCTTGTGTCCCTGCGCTATGATTAGTATAAGGGTTTTCCAAGGTAAACTTTCCTACTTGAAGAGAATCACTTAATAGCTCTCTCCATTTAACTTTGCATTACCCTCTCTTTTTATACCACTGCTGTCTCCTCTACTGCATGACATAAGCAGTGGAAAAAAACCAAGCAAAAAGTATCCTCATAAAAAAAAAGACTGTCAAGGGATATGAAACGCACTTTGAAAGCAGTTATCTCCTAAATGTGGATACTCACTCAAGTGACTTTGGGACTCAAGAATTTACGTAGCCAAAATCTCGTTCTATACATGCATTAAACCCCAAGTTATAAGCACTAGGAGAGGCTATAAAGTTTACTTTTTTTGAAGTTTCAAAGTCATCAATATCGAGTCAGTGCATGACTGCAAAGACAGGGATAGGACATCAGCATAAGCTGCAAAAGTGTGAGGCAAACAAAACATGTATTGGCAGAGCTCACTCTGATGGCAAATGCACACGTGGTTTAGGCATTTTATTTGCCTGCCAGTTTATTTGACTGTCTATATTTTGGGGGAGTTGAACACCTGAACGAAGCAGAGCTGACAAGCTATTTTTGTAGGACTCCGGGACTGTTACCACTGCTAAGAACTGCAGAATTATCACTGGCGAGTGTTTGATCAACTTGTTGCCTAAACTTTGAGTGATTTGTCACTTCTTTCTAGCACGGAGATGGAGTGAATCTTCGAGAGAGTTAGCAGCTTGTCAAAACTGTGACTAACAAACAAAAGAGTCTGAAAAATGACTGAAAGAGGCTCTTTTCCTTGGCAGCTTTGCTCCACATCAGGTGATGGCAGTGGTTGTGAGTTGTGGATGCAAGTTTTCCTCACTTCTTTTCTTTGCTGTGTAAAAATGAACAAGGACAGACCTGGAGCAAAGCAACAGAGTAGAATACTGATTACTCAAGTTTAGAAAGTACCTCAAAATCATTTTGAGGGACCATTGACGCTGTCTGTGACTGGAAGTACTAGTGGATAAGCAAGAGAGGAAAAAAACAATCTGAGACAATTCCAAAGGCATTACATATTCAGTCAGTCCAGGTCATCTAGGGAGCATCCTGCCCAGTGACCTGTGAGGATGTATTTGATAGGAAAGAATGGAGAGATTTCCAGGACATGGCTGTGGAGGTTCAAAAGACTCAGTAGTGAGATGTTGCTGAGAATGGAACAGAGGGGGAGAATCACCTCCCATGACCTGCTGGACACACTTCTTTTTATGCAACCTGGGAAATGGTTGGTTTCTGGGCTGCAAAGTGCACATTGCTGGATCATTTTGAGCCTCTCATTCACAGCACTGCAAAGTCCTTCTCTTCAGGGCTGTTCTCAATCGATTCTCTGCCCAGCCTGTGTTTGTGCTTGGTATTTCTTTGACCCAAGTTTAGGACCTGGCACTTGGCTTTGATGAACTTCATGAAGGTTCACACAGACCCACCTCTCAAGTCTGTCCGGGTCCCTCTGGATGGCATTCCTTTCCTCCAATGAATCAACCACACCACACAGCTTGATGTCATCTGCAAACTTGCTGAGGGCGCACTCCAAACCACTGTCCAAGTTTGTGACAAATAAATTAAACAACACTAGTCCCAATACCAGCCCCAGGGAATGCTGCTTGCATATTGAGCTGTTGACCACAACTCTTTTTTAAACAAATAAAGGCAGAAGGCTAAAGATTTGAACATGAAGTAGTGGCTAGATGAGTGATGTAAGGTGGATGGGTTTGATCTTTTATCAGATAGTTACACTATAATAAGGATTGATTCAGACTGAGAACCCTTCTAGGAGACAGAATGCTTAGAGAGGTACAAAACCAATAGTTTAGTACACAGAATGGTTTGAACAATGAATGAATGAATAAGCCATTTCACACAAAATCACAACCATGAAAACAAAATTAAGCAAAGGTGGTAGAGCACTTCAGCTGCACATATTCCACTGCTAGAAGCATATGTAGTAGCATCCATTTTGTTTCCTCTTCATGAGTATTTTTGACCTGGTTCGATTTAATAAATGCTGTTGGAAAGTCTTCATGGGAACAGTGCAGGTGCTTGATTCAGATTTAAAGCTTTATAATGTAGGAAGGAATAGTGACCCAAAAGGAAGAAGACAATAGTGTCTCATAATGCACAATTCCTAAGAAAATACTGCCAGGTATTTATGGAGCAATATGCTAACTCATAAGAAAAGTACTTCATAGGTGTTGTTCTTTAGGACATCAGATCACATAACATAACAGGAAAACCAAACCCAACTGTTTATAAACTAATAGAGAGCTTTTGTTCTTAAACCGTACCAGAAAACCAGACCTGATTAAATTAAGTAATATTTGCTTACTGAGTCAAAAGAAGAGCTGAGTAAAGTGCTGAACAAGCAGGTTCCAGGACTGAAAGTCTGGTTCCCCTGCTTCCTGCAACATCAAATAACAGATCTAGGTTCTAAAGTATAAAACATAAGATCTAGTTCAGAATTCTTGTAGTTTAGCATTTCAAATGATTCTGCCCATTATGAATACCCCCTATAAATGAG
>WAAB01009416.1:0-26021 GCA_013389865.1 Piaya cayana
GCCCGCTCGAACTGCCGCTCAATATACTACAGCTCATCTTTAAGGCCACCGGGACCGAGAGCGGATCAAAACCAGAGCCAGCCAGCTTAAAGGTTTCACCTTTGGCTATCTCTTTGAAAGCCTCTTGAAGGTCAATGTGTGCTGGTGCCCCCTCAGGGTGGTATCACAAAGAGCCTCTCTCTGCAGCAAGCTCAAAAGGACTGAACAAACCACCCTCCCCACATGGCAGAGCACGTTGATCCCCTCTGTGGAATATGACTGTCTGTTGCTAGCACAGCAATTACACTGCAGGAAAATTCAGTTCTAAATAATTTGGTCTTTATTTACTCAGAAAAAAAAATATTAAAATCTAAAAGGCTAATGAGATACTGCAAAACATAATGTAAAAACATGCCAGTGATAAAATGCATCATGTTTCCAAGGACACAACATCATGCGCAGGTCCCCAGAGTATCCATCAGAGTGAGATTTCCTGAGGACCTTGCACATGTACACCTTCATAGTGGGAAGATGCTGCAACATTGGTTTGTCCCATCATGCTAAGAAGGCAGAATATGAGTTAATTGAAAGGACCAAGACTAGCATGGGCAATGCAGAAAGTAAGCAAACAACAGAGTGCCCTTTCTTTCTGTTTTAACTTTACGTGCAAAGATTTTTGTCACACTTCTTGAACCTAACGTTGAAACTACTTCACATTGTAGCTCTATGGCCTTGCTATTTATCTAGTTCACAAAACTTCTCACATACATGCAAGGTTTCTCATTTGACTGCTTTTTGAGTATATTCATATATAAATGAGCTGAACCAGGATATGCTTTACTGTGTAACAAGAAAAATACATTGCTTGCCAACTTGTGCCAGGAGCACAGATCAGGCTCCTGGTAACATGGAGACTGGTTCTTCATTGTAGTAACACCTAGAAAAGGAATGATGCAGTACAGAGCTCAAGGCTTCATGTCTTGCCTCTCTCACAGACCTGCACAGACAGGGTGAAAGCTGCTCAGTTTGGTCCTCTAAATTACAGTGCACTCAGTAATACACCAGCTGAGGGCTTTGAGACTAAACTCTTGTGAGCCAATTTTGATTTCTTCCATCATGTCTCTCATTAAGTGCAAAGCGCCTCCAGGGGAAGGCAGCTGATTAAACAGATTCCTCGGTGACATAATGAATTTACAAACCCCCTCCAGTTTTGCTGGGGATGTTTGGGGAAAAATATCTTCAGCCACTGAGGGCTAAGTCCACCGAGAGGAAAAAATCACTTCATTTCCTCTGCCTCTGGGCCTGACAAACCTTCCCCACCCACCCCAGAGAGGGCTGAGAGGACATCCCTGTGGAGTAGCTGGGGGAAGAGGAAAAAGGGCAGGGATGCATCATACTGAAGCATGTAACAGCCTCCTTGCTTTCTGTAGTCCAGCCCAGCCAGCTTCCCAGTGCAGCTCTTGCACTACAGCCCCAAGATAAAGCTTTTTGAGGCAAGCTTTGCATGCAGAGTCGTATCGCCTCTCACTGTGGGAAAGAAGTACAAGGCTTTTTCCAGCATTCAGATCCTGTTTTTAGAGTGACTCAGCTCTGCAGAGTCCATAAAGATGACATGGGTTGCATTTTATTAGCAGTTAGGTTAATGTTTGGAAATAAAAAGACTGATGGTTTTATCTGTTCAATCATTTGGTGCTGCCAAGAGCGACCATAAGCACAGCCCAATGGTGCACAAAGAGAGTACAGCCTGACGTGCGTTACCCACCACTAAAATCTAAACATTAGCATACAAGTTGCGTAGCAGGCTGGCAGGGGCAGGCAGACAGGATCACAGTTACTGGAGTGACTCAATGATCATAATTTTTCTTCATGGAGATTTTTAACCACCTTGCAATGGAAGGAAATAAGGATGGATGAGGGGGGTTAATTTCAAAGTTTGGCAGTTCATTTGTGTTTGCCCGGGTTTCCTATGCCCTCAACTGAACTAGGCTAGAGAACTGAGGACTGAAAGACTCCTCTAGTTTTTGCCCAGTATTATTTCATTTGTGTGTGTCATCGTGTTGCTTTCCCCCCCCCCATCCCCTCTTTTCCTAAGTGTCCTCTTCTCAGGTACATTCTTTAGAAAAAAAGTAGCTGCAATGCAGATGGACCACATGTAACCAGGTAATACTACCAATCTGCCATATGCAGCCAGCAGCAGATACAGATATTTATCACTGAAAAGCTTTTGGATGGCTAGACCACAGAGTCAGCTGGCACCGAGACAACACTGGATGTGGTAGATGTCATCACTACAAACAGCAGAATAGAGACGACAGAAGCCAACAGACTTAAGTATGCTGTCTTAACAGAGGATATCTACTTCAGTAAATGTTGATGATCATTTACCACTAAATAACGGCAGGTGTTAAACTTCTTGATCATTTAAAACTTAAGCAGGGCAAAGTTGGGTCTTATTTGGCCAAGTTACACAGAACACCTTTCCTTCTGTCCACAAAATCAAAGGGGAGAGAAGCCACTGAAACAATCATGGTGGGGTTGCACTCCAAGCAAAGCTTCCTTGGATGTACAAACACATACCTTACTCACTTCTAGGAAAGCACGTGGCTATATACATAATGGTCCACCTGGCCCAACAATTCCAACCAGTAAATATTGTGCTGTTGTAAGAGCACTGCAGAGCTTATAACCAGCCACATAAAGTGCACTTTATAAAAGCTTTTTAGCAGCTGTGCAGGTGAGTTGTCTTATAGGGGGCAGCTAAATTAAATGAGACAGATTTTTTTTCAGGACTGGCAGACCTGAAACACAAGGACTTTAAGAGGCCTAAAGCTTGTGCAATTGTCCTACATTTAATTACTTTCTCTTTTTTTTTACTCTTGGTATATACTCTTTCCAGTCAGAAGGGAAGGAGCAGCCATCCACGTTCTTGACCAGCTTCTCACATGTCTGTGGTATTTTAAGAGAGAAAATGCTGTCAGGAGTTTCTTGTGGCTTTAACATGTCAGCTCACTGCTTCAAAACCTTTTTTTCCCCCCTACCAGAGCTGTGCTCTTTGCTAGCAGAAAAATAAGCAGTCTGAGCTCTGCCCACTCTCCCTGCCTTTCCTCATATACTTACAAGAAAAATAGCTGGAGCACAACTCCCACATACTGCACAGGATCCAGACTCAAGCAACCCTAAAACAGGCTTTTTCCTGTCCCAAGTCTATGCTAGAACTAGTCAAAATTAACACTTGCATGACTAGAACATGTTTAGAGTAGTGGGGGAAAGGGAATGGATAGGGAGGACAGAAATCCAAATAAACCTGAAAACAACCAAAATGTGCTGCCACTTCCGTGACTAACAAAATCCCACAATGCTAAGCTAAAATAAAAAAAACCCCAAAAATCTTACCACCAACTTTTTAGCCTCAGCCTCAAAACCACCACAACTACGTAGTTTCCCTCCAGCTTCATATTTTCAGCCTTGCCATCCTGATGAGAAACCTTTGCCAGCTGGATCCGGCTCCCAAAGCAATCTCTGTAATGAGGACAGGCACCTGGGGACCGACCTACCTACCTGCCTGACTCAGGAGAACTTGGTTTGTTTTTCCAGTCTCCCATGCTGCCGAGTCCTTTGAGGCCCTGATAAGGGAATGCCAGAGCACCTGGCAGCAAGAGAAGATGAAGAGGGAGGGGACTGACGAAGAGCTGAGATGTGGGTGGTAGTCAGAGTGGGAGACAAGGGTTAATGAGAGCCCTCTGATCCCAAGCCTGAGAAGATGGTGTAAGGTGTTGGTGCATGCCTGGCAAAAATACCTTTTAAAATAGCTTTTATAGCTTTGTTTCTTTATTATGCCTTTTCACCACCTTGTTTTGCTTGTTGTATTTCAGTCACAGCTAGCTGGGAAGGGGAGGCTTCCTTTTCTCATCAAGGTACTCTTCAGTCAAAGCCCAGCTTTAAAAATGCATGCATGCACCTGGAGTCTCAACCTCTTTTCATTTACTGTAAAACGTATATGTGGGGATTGCAGATGTGCATGGGTGAGATAACAGATCCTTCCAGATAGCCCCTGAAAACCCATCCAGGCCTATTTTCTATCATTGCACAACATGTATGTGTACATCTGCATGTACTTTCCATCCTGCAGACACTCACTGGCACAGCTCCGAATGCCTGTCTCATGAAATCCAAAAGACAAGCTTATGCTCACGTGTAAGGGTGGCATCACATCATGCAGCACCTTGCAGCTGCAAGAAGTAGAAGGCATGGACATTTGCTTGGTAACAGATCACGCTGGCACTGTAGCACAAGGTAGGTCCAACACAGAGGAGATTTTGCTGTTTCTAGGCTGAGAATTTTTTCTTTAGGAAGCAAAGCAGAGGATTAGGGTCTATTCACACAAGGGCTTCGCTTGTATGTTGTGGACACAGACTCTATGTTCCACAGTGCCCACTCCCTTCTTCCAGAAGCTGTGAGTTCCTGTAGTGCTGGCTGTACTCTGAGACACATGTAGCAACTTCAAAAGAAAACAAAGGAAGCCTGATGCTGGGATCCCAAATTATGTTTGGAGAATGATCCTACAACAAGCATTCTTCATTAAAATATATCCTAAGAATTAAACTAGAATTATTCTATGTAAATTTAGCTACAGCTTTTCTGGGACAGAGAGTCCAGAGAACAATCATCCTTTATCTTTTCACTGGAACACCTCAATTCTGAACTAAACCACAAATTTGGAGCCAGGTGTAGCACTGTGTTTATGGTTTGTTGCAAACGCCAGCCAGCAAGGGAATGTGTTGGTTTATGGCACACAAGTAAAAAGCATAGAGCTAAGTTCAGCTGTGTTTGCCTTTGCTGGGAAAGGAAATAATTATTCTGTCTGTTTTGCTTCCAAGATGGGAATAGCAAGTATCTTTCTCACCTCACTGAGAGGAAAAAAATCACACCCAATATGGTTAAGGTGCAACTCTTATTACTGACCAGTGTGACAACCTTGCAATTTGAACACAACTTTTTTTTTTTTTGGCTGCTACCTTCTTTTTTTATTATTTTTTCTTTAATGTCGTTTATCCTTGAGAGATGCCTCATGCATGAACATCTTGAGTCATTTCCTACAAAATGGCAGAGGTGATAAATAAAAGGAATGGGTAAAGCAGAAGTCAAGCTCATTTCAAACATGCTTTTAGAAAAGCTGATTTAACTGCAATCTGGAGGCAAATACTTGACCATAGGAAAAAAAAAAAGCCAAGCATCTTAAAATGAGCTATGACTGTCTGTCACCAGGAGTGGGCAGGATGGCACTTCCTAGAGGCCTGTGGTGATTCTTTTCTTGGAGGATATGAGCTATGATACCGCCCAGCATGCTGCTCTCATTTGTTTTTGTAGCAAACATGCTGCACTTGAGATCACCTTTTCCAAAACCTAGATGCACCTTCCAGAAAGCTAGTGGCCAGATGAGCTTTTTGATGTTGGTATCCTGTGACCAAGGACAGAGCTTTGGGACTAAAATGGGAGTACAGCAGATGTCTGGACCAGTAATGCACCCAGCACTGCTGCCATCAGACTCGCTGCATGACCCTTTTGAGGACCCTCCTTCATTTTTCAGCCACTGGATGCTATGACACTTGATGTGCAGCATCATGAACAAAGGCCTGTGAATGGGGAGACCTTCGGCACAGTTTGCTCACAAGTTCCCTTTCTGCCCTCAGCTCTGGTGACAGCAACTTGTGTCCCCATGCTACTTCTTGGCCTCAGTCCCCTTGCAGTAAGGCAATCCACAAAGTGCACCTCAGAAGATGTTTTCTGGGCCAAGGAATTTCCCCAGCAGGTTTTGAAAAGCCTGTCTGCTTCCCTCAGGGGTGGTGTAACCTCCAGCCAGCTTCCACATTTGCACTCCATCCCTGGCGTAAACCAGTGGTCACTGCCCCAGCTGCATTTCATTCTGGCTGCAGTACTGTGAACAACCATAGCAAATGAAGGGCAGGTCAAAGCCAGGCATCCCATTGATTTGTTCATCTTGTTCATAAGCCTTATGTGGAATGGCTGAGAGAGTTGGGGTTATTTAGCCTGGAGGAGGCTGAGGGGAGACCTCATTGCTCTCTACAACTACCTGAAAGGAGGTTGTGGAGAGGAGGGTGCTGGCCTCTTCTCCCAAGTGACAGGGGACAGGACAAGAGGGAATGGCCTCAAGCTCCGCCAGGGGAGATTTAGGCTAGATATTAGGAAAAAGTTTTTCACAGAAAGGGTCATTGGGCACTGGAACAGGCTGCCCAGGGAGGTGGTTTAGTCACCTTCTCTGGAGGTATTTAAGGGATGGGTGGACAAGGTGTTGAGGGGCATGATTTAGTGGTTGATAGGAATGTTTGGACTCAATGATCCAGTGGGTCTCTTCCAACCTGGTTATTCTATGATTCTGTGATTCAAAAACATTAAGATAGAGACTCCACTGTAAGTTAGACTCTAAAGGGACATCCATCTATGTCTCATCCCTGACCACATCTTCGTCCTCAGCCTGCTTTGCTTCCTTGGCAGTTTATTCTCTGACCATGGTGATGCCGGTGACAGGGGAGGAAACCTGGTTCTGAAAGCAGAGACTCAAAGAAAAGAGCCGCATTACACTTAAATCCCACTTGTCTGACTGGAGGATGCCAAAAGTGTGTCAAAGGACAGTCACTGCTCCACAGAGGCTGTGGGACCGTGGTAGGGGTACAATCCTGTTTCCAACATGGAAGCAGGGAGGGGATCTTGGCTGAGGGTCTGATGTACTGCCCGAGCTGCTGCACCAGGCACGCCGTGGGTGAGTTAAGGACATACTTGCAGCTTTAATTCCGAGTTTCCTAGGTTTTGTCAGTTTAAGCCAGATTCCTAATGTTATTTTAATACAGTTGGTTTGTGTGTGAATAATGTGCTTTCTATGCCAAACCACAAGCCCTGGAACTAATAGCTCATAAAAATGCCTAGAGTCCAAAGCTAATAGCTCTTATTCAGCTGATTGAGTGATGCCTAAAAAGTTACAGATTAACACTATTCCCAAGGGGAAGGTAAAATTAAACTTGACTTTTGATTTGGCTGGGTGCTATTTCATGCAGTGCCTGAGCCCCCAGACTGGAGGATACAGCTTGCTGCAGACCCTGGGCAGAGCTCGATGCCATGAACATGGGTGGTGGGTACTGTCTGAGCTTTACCTGAAGTCCTGACAGGCAGAGGTTGGGGAGGTGAGGGATTTTCATCAGTTTTCCCTTAAAAAGCCCCCACTTTCCAGCGATGCGTCACTACAGCTCATCCTCACCCAGCCCTGCTGATGTGGGCAGAGATTCAGGGGATGCCAAAAAAGACAGGGGGGACACTGCTCACTCTCCAGGACAGCAGTGTGTGGACAAGTGGAGCTGTGGTGAGGTCAGCTCCTGCGTCCCCCAGCCAGCACAGCAATCTCGAGCTGGTGCTGGAGCCAGCAAGGGTAGGTGCCCCTTCTCATCCCAGAGGGTTTGGATGGGGGAATCAGTGATTGGCAGAGAGTAGAGGATGTGAAGGGGACTGGTGATGGGGGTGAAGTTGTTCCTTCATGCTCCTTCCAAATGAAATTGAGCCACAGGATGTCAGTGCTGTCTGTGTGAATGCCAAGCTTGTGGAAAGAAATTACTGTCTTCTCTCAAGAGCATACAGGAAGATCTCTTTCCCAGAACATCATCTTATTTAGGAAACTTGCATCACGGTGGCAAAGCAGAATGCTTATTTGGGAATAAGAAAATGAGATGTGGTCGCAAGTCAGTGCTTGCATGTAGGCACCACAGCAGAAAGTTTGAGGACACACCAGAGACAGCTGCTGGCTCACACTAACAAACGCTGAGCTGTATGGGCTGGAGGCCCGGACAGCTGGTGTTTGCTGCCTGCATCCTCCGGTACTGGCTGTGGAGTTGTTAGGTATTGATTAGCTTCCTGTTACAACACAAAGGGATTAGCTAGATTAGCTTCTGCAGAGGTGAGAAAGAAATGTGTCATGTAGACTGTTTATTTTGTTCTAATTGGATTCACACCCTCTTTCTGAATAAATCTTTTTACTCCAGCTCTTGTGGTTTTTCATGGCTGTGAATGCTGAGGAACTCTTCCAGGGATAGGCAAGCAATTCTCAGCTTAAGTGGGGAAAGCAAAGGGGTTGTGCTGCTGTAGCAAAAGGCAGGCAGCTCGCAAACAGTGCAGCCAGGAAAGCTCTCATGGTCACATTCCAGATGATGCTTCAGAGTCACGGATAGCTTTTGACAGCACAATATAAAAGCTACTCTTTGAACAGAGAAATCTAAGCTTTTCAGTCCTTCTGGACATGACATGCACACTTACTCTGAGTAAGCTGCAGCACAACATCGTGACCTGGAGGCATGGTGATGCTGCCCCTCAGGCAGCAGTGTATGCTGGTCCCCCTTCAGCAGGGCGAGATGCACTGTATACTAAAATTCTCAGCGAATTTTCTGCTGCAATACATCATCTTTCTAGGTGGTGTGGAACACTGTAGGCAAATTATCTTCACCTGCTGTTTTTCTTGGCTCACGCATTGAGAAACATAGAAAGTACCTGCAGCAGGCGTGGCTTTTCAAGTTTGTCCTTTGAATCTCTGGAAACATGATTTTGCTCAAATGGAAAAGAAAGAGCATAGTTTATGAATTCTAGGTCTGGGTGGTTGCAAACTGCTAAGTGTCCTATCTGTGTTAATGTTGCTAAATAAGTGGTTTTCACTCCTGTGTCCTTTGCACTGTGGAAACTCTTGACATTTCTGTACTGCCACTGTGATTTGAAGCTCTGCCTCTGAGTCAGATGGGTATCAAAACCCTGAGACCAGCTGGACTAAGCAATGCTTTCTTGGCGAGTGCAGCAGAAACCAGGCACAAAATAAATAATTAAGCCAATGATATTTTTGGGGGGTGTTAAATTATGCCTGCATATGCATTACAGAGTTAAGCCTTAAATTTGAAATTCTTCCATTTATTTCTTGTTCCTACAGAGAACAAACAAATGTGATATCAGGAAGGTACATTTCTCTGGAGAGTATCTGCTCCTGCAGTTCCCAAAGTTCTCCTGTATTTGTGGATGCCTCTTTATCTACACCAGTTTGTGATTTGTCCGAGAGACTTCAGTAGGTCTTATTGGGATTTGGGCGCACATATTAAACTTCACTTAAAATTTCTCTCTTATTACTGTTTTGGTCATGTTTCTCCTGATGAAAGGTTGTTATATTTTCTGTTGGTTTTGTTAATCTATAACTGGATACCAAAGTATTGAAAAATCTGTATGCTGAGTATGTTCTTTGTTTGAGGTGGGTATTGAAGTGATTTGGTATACAAATTGCCATAATTTTCAATGATACCTTTTGCCTTGCTCATTTGCTTTTGCAGAATCCATTTATTTTATTACTTTAAGAGCCCATGGTAGGTGCTAAATAAACATTTCAAACTATAAAAACAGTTACTGGCCATCGAGTTGTGCAGAGCAACCTTCAGATTCCCCCTTCTTTCTCTTCCTATGCTGCCCTGACTCATTTATGGCACATCAGATGAGGCTTTTACCTCCTCCCTCCCTGCACAGTTCCCTAGTGCAGTATCCATCCTGACAATAACAAAATACAAATAAGGGAAGAAAAAGGCCCCAACAAAAACAATGTGACCAACTAATCTGAAGGAACTTTTAAAAAAATCTGGACTATACAGCCTATTTTTCCTCATCTTCATTTCTGGAGTGCCTGAGCCACCTCAGAAAACTTCCCCCAAGTATTTAGCTTGAATTAAACATGTAGGATTTTCCTAGGAGGTCTAGAAAATGAAGGTAAGGTAAAAGGAAAAAAACTGAAATCAGAGCCTGCTACTAGAAAATATGATAAAACTGCAATATAGGAATCACTGCGTGTACTGAAGTTGCCACCTCTGCATGGACCTGCCAGTTGCTTTGGTTCCACAAAGCAGTGCTATGCAGACTTCTAGGTCAGGAAGCAAACCAGAACTTTATTTCTGCAGAAAATCAAAGGTGCAAACAGGACAGCTGGTGGTAAAGGCATATCTTTCCCATCACAGAACTCGCACAGCACAGTGGGAAAGGCTCAATAGTACAAGCAAGGACAGGATAAGCTCTAAGGATCACCTAGCTAAAATGTTGGTAGAGAGAACCAACAGGCTTCCAGTTCCTCTTGCTGTCCTACCAGGTGGAAATATAAGTGGGAAGTCTTCCTCTGCAGACTGGAAGTAAAGATTTATGGATTATGTGATCCAGAACTTCATAGAAGAACAAGAAAGAGTTTCTGAAATGCAGAAAGCCCCATCTGTCTATTGCCTTCTTAGCAAGCTGGAAATTGAAGGACACTGTATAAGCTGAGAGGATAAAAAAACCCAACAGCCTTCAGCAAAAAAATTCAGTTAAATATCTGCCTTCAGCAGCTTCCAAATCACAGAAACTTAGGGAATATAGAAGGACTGGGGCACAGGGCCTTAAGAGGCCAGAGCAAAAAACAATGTTGTTTCCTTTCAAGAGAAACTATAAATAGTTTTTAGTATCTCCAAGCAGACAAGTTCATAAGTGAGCCTGCCTGATTGTGGACTGGCTTCTTCATCAACTTAGTATTCAGGAAAGGGAAGAATTGCCATAGCAACATTCCCATCTTCTGACATGTATCGTGCACATCATGCAGTCAAGGCAGCGCAGCACCCTCTCACACATGTGCTCTGTAAACTTTCCTATTCCTGACAATATTAGAGAGAGAACTATGTCTCATGATTGACAGCCTTGCCTGTGTGTCTTTATGAATCCTTAAAAAAAATGGAAATACTTCCCTTCCCCCATCCTCCTCCTTTGAACTGCTTTCTCCATCCCACTGAAATGATGAGAACAGCTCATGCCCCAGATCTGCAGATATATGTTCTTGACAGTAGTCCTACGCTATGCAAATGTGTAAACTGCAAGATGTAGAGGGTTTAAAAAAATTAAGTATATCCAGCAGAATCTAAATTCTGCATAGAAATGCCGAAAGGAACTAGAAATCTTTCAGTACTGCATAATTAATGTTCTGTTAAACAAAGCCTTACATCTTTTGTGTTTTGTTGTTTTGCTTTGAGTTAGCCTGAAATCTCCAGGCACACATCCCAACTATACCTATGGCACAGGTCAATATACACAGTCCCTATGCAGGAGTTGTGTCCACAAGAAGAACAGAATACTCTATGTGTTTGCAGCCAAGGGATGGCTTGGCCAGTGTCGAGTTCCCACTGAAGAAGTACCACACCAGGCTAAGCTGTGGGCTAGTACAAACTGCAACACTCTGCAGTAAAACCAGCTTCACATCCCTCACGCTTGATTTTACAAGTGTTCTTGATTTCACTGTAACATAGCTCATCCAACGGACCCTTCGCTAAGCTTACCAACTATTCAGTATTGTGGCTCCCTTCATAAACTCCATAATGCTAGAAGTAGTTGGAACATAATCATACCACTATCTGTATACATCTCTTAACTACACCTGTCTCACCACTGATTCTGACATTAGAAGTATCACAATACACTGTTACATGCCTACGTGTTTTTTCCTCAGACCTGGGATTTTACATGCTGTGCTGTCCTTGGCAGGACGCCTATGATAACTTCTCTGCATAACTTTTGGCTTCAGTAGCTCCTTCTTCAAAGAATGGGCTCAAAATCCCGCATAACTCTATGGCCTTTGACAGAGACTAAAACCCACTTGGACAGAAGATGCACCCAGTTGTGGGTGACACCTAAGTGAGGTGGTATGTCTAAACAGGTTAGTTATCTTCTTTTGGTTATCTTCCTCCTTACACATCTCCCCAGAGCTGCCTCATGAGTACTCACTGCAAAATGTTCCCGTTGGGCAGCAGAAGCTCCCACCGTCTGTGCCAAAAGAGCTACTTTGTATAGGCAGAAAGTCACCTTCAGGTGGCGAGAGCTTTTTACACCTTTTGCCCCAAGCGCATCCTGTTCTCACTAATATCTCTCTAATGTTTAAGATCACTGTAAAAAACCCTGGTACCTTACCTTCCCCTGGTAGGTGAATGCTATTCTGTTGTGGTCAGTATTGATTAATGGCTCAGCTGGGATTACATCTCCAATGAGCTCCTGAGTTTCACTCAGTTTTGAGAGCTCACCCTGCCACAGCTGCTTGTTCCAAGACATAACCATTCAAAAATTTCATTCCTTATAGCTTGTCCTGTGGTGATTCTTGGCCAGACCACATGCAGGTAGCTGAAATCCACTATTTATCATATTTTTTTCTGCCTCTCTAAGTATTGTGCACTTAATTGTCTCTTCTCACTCTATGACTAGTAACACTCCTATTCCATTAAGCCACTTGTAGAGAAAATGTTTTGCAGCTTAAAGTCAGTATCAGGAGAGGGGTGACCTTCCCCCTCTTTTATCCCACTACATTTGTCAGGTGCAAACTTAGAAGCCAAACTGGGAACCACTACTAAACAAGACCAACCTTTTACTGTAGATAGTAAATAAGCTAAGACAATTCTACGTAGAAAGCAAACCAGGCACTGCTCTGCCTGCAAAATTAAATATCCAGAAATGTGGGACAGCAAAGTACTGCAAATGCAGATAGTCCCTGTTGCTACGACCAGGAGGGCCAGAAGCTCACCAGCCTTACTCCCAGGGGAAAAGTGGGAGTGCAAGGAGGTGCCAGTTCGGAGCTACAGCAGGGTCACTGTCCATGTCAAGAATGATACCTCTCATTTAACCACTGTCACTATTGTTTTCTTGAGATCATGTGTGCCTGTATGTATATGTGTGTGTATATCTATCTCTGTATATGCTTAAGTTTTATGTACACAATATATATTCAGCAGCGACTATAATCTGCAAATTAAAAAAGCAAAGAGATATTATGTCCTAGTACTGTCTGTACCGTAGTGATCTCTGTATTTAGAAGGCACACCGTGGAGACACACTCCAGCCTAATGGTAGATGTTTGGTTCTTAATACACAAGCTATATATAAAATGCTGAACTTGGGACACCATGACTAGTTACAATATGAATTATATGAAAAAGATGTAATTTTATTTCTTTCTCATTTTACAAAGCTCTAAGGAACAGCAGACACCCCTCCAGTGAGCTGCAAAGTCTGTGGCCTACCTTTTAAGCCTCCGTACTGGCATTTATTGTGTTGAGGTTCAAATCCCTTTACAGTTGTGGTCTGAACAAGAAAAGGGCACTTGAGGGAATAAGACTATAACATGCTCTTCTGGGATACATAAAAATCCATTGATTTCCATCTGTTACTTGAACAAAACAGAGTGCATTTTTGATGCAATTGCTTATTCTGGAGAATATACGTTGAATATATTTGACATTTACAGCCTATAATTTAGACAGTTCTGTTCTTCTTGGAGTTACTTAATAGTACAAGTAAGAGGAACCCAGTATGTGCAAAAGACCTATTTCCGCTCAAAGCCCAAAAAGTTCTTTCATTACATCATCAGAGGCACTACAAAACACATCCCAACTGCCAGTCCACTTGCCCTCTTATTCAGCAAATCCCCTGTGCTGAAAAGCACCTGTGCATGTGCTTTGAGTTTAGCAAGTGCCCAAGTACTTTTCTAAACAGATATCAACAGCTAGGTCTTTTTACTTTCCAGGCTCATTTCCCATTTGCTCCTCTTCTTCAAAAAGAGGAGAGATCATTGCCACCATAAAAAGCTGACCAGTCAAACCTGCAACTGCCTTTTTTCCTGGAATTTCTGCAATAGTCAAATCCCAGGTTTAACACTGAAGACACCTGCACTTCTATAACACCTGTGAACATGTTGGACCAAACATAATGACCCAAATACATAAGAAAACTCCTAGGTTTGTTTCTTTCCCTGCAACGCTTGTGACTCCAGTTTAAGTGGCTAGCTACAGTGGCACATGCAGTTTTGAGCCACGGGAGCAGAGCAGCTGGGATACCCCAGCAGAAATGACCTCTTGTACTAATATGTGTTATGCTTTAATTAGTAGCTTTCTTTTGCTGCTGCAGATGGAAAATATCCATCACTAACATCTGCCCCTGTTCACATGAAACACAGGAATATGGAAACTTTATTAGTAGCACAACTTCTCCAAGGCTGCATTCAGAAGCAACCTCACCTACGCATCTCCTACTGCTTGCTCCTTCAGTCCCAGGGCAGGAACATCAAAACTACCTTAGTAATGGTAACCTCAGGTTGATGGTCTGCTCAGGACTATACTTTAACTCAAGTTTTAGATTATAAATCATCTAAGCGTGCAGTCTTACTGCATCAACAGTCTTCAAAGGTTACCAAAATAAGTATTACAGCCCTTTAGACTGACCAACCTTCATTGAAAACAAAAGGCAAAGAAGAAATTGTTGTTAGGATTTGAAATAGTCTTTGAATACCAAACTCAACAGGAAAAATGAACAAAGAAACGTAAGCCTTATACACTGTCATTACAAACTGCCATGTGGGAGCTGGCGGAACGGTTAGCCACTTTTCAGTCTGCTCAGTGTCCAAGTGGTTCTGACGTGCACTGGTGGTAATTTAGCTAATATTACTCATGTGGGCAGAGAAGCAAATAATCAACTTAAAAATAGGGAAAATATTTGTCATTTTCCTTTAAAATAAGGCAATGGTTGCTATAGGGAGACAGAAAACTATGTTTTTTATCGCACACTAGCAAAATCATAGACTAAAATTATTGAAAAAATTATTGAATTTTGAAATTGTGGCAAAATTTTCTCCTCTTTTTTTTTGTGCCATTCTGAGTCAAGAGTATTATTAAGATTACCAAGTCAGGCCTTCAACAGTGAGGTAATGTCAGAGTTAAGGCCGTCTGTTGAACCTTAATTTGGCCCCTTGTGAGTATGAGTTATGATATTGCCTTTAATATGATCACACAATATTTTTTCCTATGCCTCATTTATATCATATGACGGATACTGTTGACTGAATTATTAAATTGTATTTTGGTTTTCGTTGCATTTCAAGGTGTGGCAGCCTGTGTTATTTACTGCATGCTGTATTTTTCTCTGACAACAGAACTGATGATTCTTTCAGTGTTTTCTATGTGGTTTATCATTACAGCTATGACATACTCAACAAACATCACTGATTTATTTTTACTGCAGTCACGAAGGGAAAAGGTAGTTTTTTCACTTAATCTATCTAGAACCTATTCTCATTGCTCAGGTTTTCTTCAAAGCTTTGCTTCCTTCATATTTATTCTAGACAGCTTTATCTGCATCATTTTTGAGGGGGCACTGAAAATACATGGGAACAGAAGTCAGGGTCCCCATTCTGGCGTGTCTTGGGTAATCAGGCCTGGAGAGGATCAACAGATCATGGACAGTAGAGAATCGTGTTCAGCCACAAGATGGATCATTCCCAAATCTGATAAACACTTTAGAGAATTACCTGTGTACTACAGGGAAAAATAGGTTTTCCCCATAAATTCAGAAGTGTTACTAACATAAATGCTATCCTTCTTCCAAAGACTGAGTTCTACAGCAAGAGAAAAGTTTTCCAGACATGAGATTTTTCACAGACTTGCACTTGGAAATGGATGATTTTTTTCTGACAGAAAGTTTTCCACTGAAAAAAATAGCTTCCCCAAGAGAAATACCTTTGAGGGACAATTTCAGCCAAGATGGTTGAAATCTGGCCAGCTTTCAAGTGACTTTTACTTTAGTCATCATTCATCCATCATCTTTCTTAAGAACGATGGATTATGCAATTCCAAAGGGAATGAACACAGTCTAGAAGAGCACTCTCTGGGCATACAGGCCCCTACGTTATTTATATCATGGTTCATCATACATCATAGGCTGGATTTAATGTTCTAAAATGTTTTTGACTTTGAATATGATGATTCAAAGCTCATAGGAGGTGGAGAACTTCTTGAGATCTGAGAAGACAAACTGAGTTCAAACTTTGACATAGTATAAATTTCCTCAAATCAAAAGAAACCCACCACATTTTTGTGACTAACAGTGCCTTTGGCTTATAGTGCCAACCTCAGAGGCTCAACTATGATCTAAGGCTTGGTAGTCTTTCTTTTTGAGGTGCTGAATATTCACAAATTCACAGAGATGAAGGATGACAATTTTAAGTGTTCCTACACTTTACCTCTGAAAGGGAGTCTTCTTTCACTTGGACACATAACTGCAGATTCAGCTATCCAATTTTCATCTCTGATGTTTCTGTTCTTTATAGTCTTACTACACTTCCAGCATCACCTAAAATGAAATTATATTTGAATAAAAACTTACATTAAGCAGGTGCAAAACTTACTGAGAAAGAGGAATCTTTCCAGCAACAGCCATTTTTTGAGGTCTCAGTTGTTCTGTGCTGCAATAAATACAGCAGTTGTTCAGTGTATGCTCTAGCATAATGTTTACAGCTGTGTGGCATTTCTTATTTTTATTTAACAGACTCTCTACATCAGAACAAATTCTTGAATTCAGTAAAGGAAACAATCCTTGTGAAATAAAAAAAAAGCAAAAATGTCCTTGACTTTAACGGCAGAGCATGAGTTATGTGAGTTGTTCAAATGACAAAACAAGTCAACAGGGCTTCCCATCCTATGCCACAGTTGATAATCTCTCACAATGTGATGTCTGTCACTGCTGCTTCTGCTGCTGGAAAGTGCAGTCAAATTCCTTGGCACATTCATTGTCCACCAGTACTTTCATGTGCTACTACAGGTTTCAGAAGCAGCATCTTAAACTCTTCCTAGCTCACCAAACATGACTGAATCCATGTTTTCTTTCCTTCCTGAGTTTTGAAAGCCTGTTGCAAATAAGAGACATCCTACCACCTCCAATAACAACCACCTATTGCAATCAATCCCTATTTACCTGTGGATAGAGTAATCATGTTGCAGTATTATTGTGCATACGGAAAGCACAGCTCAGGTTCAGCAGAGTATAATAACCCCAATACAAGGCCATGTGGCTACAGCTAATTTGTTTCCAAACTCTGCTGGTTTTCTGTCTCTTGTCCTCTCCCTCCACGGGACCATCAGAGGAGTTTGTTCTTTACCTGGCCACTTATTTCCATGAACTTTACAGTACCTTGCCTAGCTTTAAGATCTCTACAACTCTTGATTAGCAAGTTAAAAATTATCGAGAAGACAGATAGTCACAAACAATACTACTGTAGGAGCCTTTTTTTGAAAGGAAATCAACCGAAAAAGCACTGGAAAACCTGGAAATGTATCATTAAAAGGCCAGGAGTCCACCTAGATTTTGAAAAATTAGCATTAAAAAATAGAAACACAGGGATAATCTGATCTTTATTTAGGCCTATTTAAGAAAAATTGCATCATATTCAGATAGTCTAACACCGCAATTAAGATTTTTAGTCGACTGATGAAATTAACATAATTGATTTAAGGCAGCTGTTACTTAGTGTTACATTAATATTTCAGTCAGATTGAATTCTTCTTCAGATACATTCATGCAATTAACTTCTACTGTATTTTTACACTGTACTCTGAAATAGATAGGATCATTTTGTTTCCCCCTATTAGGCCTATCTGGTTAATCTTTTCTCAAACAATACAGAGAATGGACTCATTGTTCTTCTTGGTGGTAGTGAAAAGATCTAATGACATAATGATTTTATGATTTATTTGATGCAAGAAATGCGTGTTGAGAATGCTGTGGAGATATACATCTGGTATGTGTATATCACATGCAAACATGGAGAAATAGGAATGAAGGTTGAAACATTATTATTATTTTTATCTAAAACCATTTCCCCTCCAAGTATAAAACCAAAAAATACCTCTGCACTGAGCAGAGGACCCATTAAACTTTCTGCTTTCCAAAAGATTCCTCTCCATGCCATCCTCTGTGGGGGGATGAGAAATTTTCCACGGTGCCACTCTCCATTTTCCCTCTGTTGTTCAGTCCAATTTCGGCTTTTCTTTTCCTTCTTCAATACCTGAAAAAATATGGAGAACAGCTTTTAAAAATGGCTCAATGAATAAAAAAGATCTTACTTAGATAGGTTCTTCTAATGTGTCAATCTTTCTTTTCCCATTTCCTTTTTCTATTGCTGTTGCTTTTCCCCTTCTTGCTCACATGCTCTTGCATGTGTTACCTCACCTGCTGTGAATGAAGAGAGCATCTGCACACCTGATGGCAGTGGTTGTCCAGTAATAAATTGTATAACCCTCTCTCCCTCTAAACCATTTCCAATTCAGCCTAACCCCCTGCCGCACGCTCAGCCTTTGACTGCTGCAGGGGTCTGGGAACAGTTAGTTCCCTCACATCCTCTGCTTACCTACAACCAAATTAAAATGGATGTTATTATAGTTGCAGCTAAGCAGCTGACTTTATCTGAAAGCAAATATTAAAAAATTGTTTTGCCATTCAATAACTTTAACCCCTCCCATTTCAACATTGGATTTTCAAGTATTTGCAGGTATATATCTCCCTTTTTGAAGAGTATAAGAATGAAGAACCAGTTACTGTTGATGGGGTGCCTCCCTCTTCTTGTAAGGGCCATGTCCTTCAGTAATAGGAGGGCTGAGTCGAGTGGAAGGCTCCTTGAAGAACTTATCCTCACCACAGGACTTGTACCTCTTCTATGCTGAGCAAAATCTGGGTTGGGCAGCAGATTTTGGTTTTCTTCTGGCAATGAAAACACTCAGCTATTTCATATGCCTGTTCCTGGACAATGAATTACTATTGGTTTCTGACAAAAGTATTGTTCTTTTGACTAAGCTCTCTCTGCCAGACATCTCAAATACAAATATTTCTTTTGGAGGTTTTCAGGGCTGCTGCATGCTGAAAAAAAATACTTCTCACAACTGAGGGCAAAAAAGAAGCAACATTTGAGAATGCTGAGAGGAAAACACCATCACAAGTGAGATCACCTGCTTATGCAGTAAATGCATCAGTGGTAGGTACACCAAAAGTCACATTAAAAACATAATTAGTTCCAATATGGGAAACAATAAGGCCCATCTAGAGTTAGAAAGCACAACTGCAGACCAGCCTTGATGAAAGAAACAACGAGGAAACAAATGGGTCTGCACATTGCCAGCAGCTAGAGTACAATGGCCCTGGGTGTTGCTGGAAAACCAAAGTAATGGAAGAGCCACAGTTGAAGGTTTAACAACCAAAACAAGAGGCTGGGTCCAAAAGATTACAGTGAGTTTACAAGGCTGCTCCACAGCCAATCTTGAGTCTTCTGCTTTTTGCTGGAAGGAACTTTTCCAATAGTTTTAAATGAGCTGTTTTATCTGCCTTTTTAAAAGAGCCTCTTCCCTTTCTTCTGAAGCACTCTACTGTAGATGCATCAAATAGTTTGGCAAGAATGCAGATACCCTCAAAACTGTGGACAGACACTGGCATGTACAAAGGGCAAATTTTTCCTTGCCTACCATGTTTGCGGTTTAACTTGGAAAAACTAACTGCAAATCATTTTGTCAGTAGTGAGGTTCTATTTAATGCATGTCCAGAGGAAAAGGAAAAAAAACCCTCCAAACCTAAAACAAACCTTTCTCAGCCCAGAAATCTTATCAAGGCAGACTGCTTTGATTTGCAAACTTACTGCTCAAAAGCCCCTTATAAATGTACAGTTTTCAAATAATGCTTCCCCAAGTCTCACATGGTGACTGACTGGTAAACACCTCTGCTGTTTGTGGTGCGTCTGCCATACGTTTCAGGTTAAGTTTAAGCAAAGCGTTCCAAGGCCAGCAAACCAGCAGGCAACTCATGGCATTTTCTGGTTTGCAAGTGCTTAAGTCACAAAGGAGTCTGGATCAATATTCTTTAATCAAATCAAGGGAATGATGGAGAGGATAACAGGGCCATGATGAATCCTGACAGAGGTTGGAAGAATGACTCGATTGACATTAGCTCCTCTAGTATAGAGGCCCCCAAGAACCTGGGATTTTGTTATGAATGCAGTGGAATAGTGAGGGAGATTTTTCACCATTTACTTATTCATGCACTTGGTAAGAACGTGTGATTTTTCACCACATTATTATTCTCTATACCGGACTTAGGTTAAGTGAAATTATTCCTTGTGGCTGCTTTTTTTTTAGAAACTTCTTTACTGAATTAACTTTAAAAAGTTAACTAGATGTGAACATGACATCAAACTAGGAACTGAAAATCAGACTTGAACACTGTGACCAACGATTGCTCATTTGAGAGCAAAACCACAGAGACACTTTATACCCAGCTGCCAATATGAGCAAATGGCAAGCAAAACTTGTTTGAACTTTTGGCACTAGGTTCTACCTAGTATTAGAGGATTTGTTAAAAGACATTTGTGTGCAATAGACAACCAGGTGAATTGACAGTGTATTAACCAGTGCACACTAAGTTTCCCAAAAGGGGTTATAGGCTGTTCACATGATTCTAGCATTACAGGCCCAATAAATACAATAACAGAATTCCCATGGAACACGGATTTCACTCTAGTTGTGATTTACCACTGTAGCGATTATGAATGTTTGCTTATTTCAGGCAATTTGATAAAAGAAAAATATCTTTTATAGATTAAAGGAACCTACTTTTCATCCTATGTTTGCCTTATTTTCTCTTTTCCTCTACTTAGCATTAGGCAGGGTAGATAATACAGAGTCTCCACAGTTACATTTACCCTGCAGTAAGGTGATCTTTCATTCCTATTATTTTACTGACATGAAACATTAATTTTCCTTGAGTAAATTTATATGCAGAAAACACCCTATACTTGTAAATACTAATATATTTTAATTTTAAAGTCTAAGTTTACTATTTACTGCATTCCCAAAGAATAATATTTTACTCTAGCTGCATTTAATGCATTCATCAGCTAATAAGTGGGTTGCAAACCTCTCAGGTAACTTTCAACAGCTTTTAAATTCATACTGGAAATTACAAAAAAGAATATATATTCATAGTTCATCATGCTCTCCAGCAGCCATTCTGTTAATTTGGCTGCTTGTAAGAACAACCAAGCAAGACATTTTAGTGGAATTTCTGTCATTCTCCTTTGTTTTAGCCAGCTTAACACCTACTTGACTCTCAGGGGAGCATACTCAAGTCCTGGCAGCATATGACATGAGTTAATATTCCTAAAACAATACTCACATTTTTGGGCATCCCAGATGTAGTTGTTCAGGACTTCTCCCACCAAGTAGAATATGTTAATTATTACAGTAACAGCTGCAAAAAAGATTACTTTGACACCTGGGCTGAGGTGCTCAAGAAGCGGGTACACCCACACTCCTGTAACATGGTGAATCCAGCACACCCTGAAACAAAACAAAAATAAAAAGTACTGACTCTTACAGCCCTGGTTTGCTTTTTTTTCAAAAGCAGCTTGGGCTATAGGGTTAGCTAGCTACAGTAACCTGAAAAGAAATTATATGAAAAGACTGCAAGTTGCAACTGAACTGGACTAGCTGGATGACATCCACTCAGAACAGACATCATAAATGATGAAACTATGACTGACTTCCCACATTCTTACTGCTTTGTTTTAAATTTAATAGGCGACATTAACATTTACAAGGAATACACACCCGTTTAATACAACAGCAAGGAAACTGCAGCACCCTCTGTTCCAAGCAGGTTCTTTATCCACAGAGCATTCAGGATTCTCCAGGCTCTCCTACACAGCCCAATCCTCTGCTTTTTGCAGTGCCCTTCTTTCATTTCACACACATTTGTTTCTGCTGCTTCTTCTCCTTACACTTGTCAAGTGTGTCAACTTTTGGCTTTGCCAGAAACATATGGTTCAGATTCTCTTTGAGAGAATAACTTCTTCAGCACCTGTGTTTTAGATTGCTCCTCCTTTTCTTTCTGTTACCTGGTATCATGCTGGATCTAATAATTTTTCTTAGGTAGAATAAACATTGTTTTTCTTAAAAAAAAAGCAACCACCTCATCAGTGAAATTCTGCTCAGCTCCACACTCAATATGCACTAAAGGAAAAGGAATGACTATTTTACTGGTGACATGGAGATTTTCAGTATTCATCTACAGTGCAGATTGTTAGTACACCAACCCAAGAGACAGGGTGTCAGCTTTACTGCAGTGCAGCATAAAGAGGCATTCCAGGTATGTGGTTTTGCTGTCTATGATTGCAGTGGACACCTGATCCTTCTGAAGGGTTAGCTTTTGCATTGAAATCTGATGTGGAGAGTGGTGAAGTCAGAGGGAGCAGAATGAGTCCATGCGTTCCAGTAGGCGGGAGCTAAAAAAAGCAAATGCTGCCAAACAACTAAGCAAACATCACAGAGGCTAACTGGGAAAAATGCTCAGTGGAGACAGGCTGGGGCCCGTGAGCTGCTGGGCTTTCTTCAGGAATGTAAATCTCTTCCTTTCTGACCTGGCAACCTGAGAGAGCAGCTCACTGCTAGAGAAGCACAGATAGAGAAGACTCAGCTGCTGCATAGGCTATTATTTATGTGGATTTCCATGTCCATTTGATCTGCTTCACTTGCTGAAACTTCTGTTTGTTTAAGGAAGACTTCTGATCACTAGATCAGCAGTCATAAGCTGCTGAAGGGCAGAGTCACAGTAGTCCACCCCAAACTGCTAACCACAAATGCCTGTGACACAAAGAGAACTGAATCCCTGCATAACCATTCTCCATCATCCTGGAAATGTACATGGTTGTCATAGCCTCCCTCCTCCTTAGAAGCTTTTATTACAGCCAAACCCTTAACAGTTGGACACTTCATGCAGGAATTTACATGTGTCAGTAAATTAATCTGCACAATCTAAATGCAGATTAAAAATATTTTTTTCCAAGTGAGTTCACATATGGAAAATGATCTTTCTACTTTACAGTTATTTTCCACAAGATTCTGTGCCAGAATTAACCTGACAAGATACAGGTATCTGTGAAAACATATGGGGTTCCTGGGTAGCCCATGGTAACAGGAGATAACATACTCCTGATCAAAGGAAAAATGGTACAATTGGGTAGAATGGGATGTCCTCTGCTTCCAGGCTGGGTGAGCAGGGAGTGCCTATTATTGCCTAACATTTTTCAGTTTCATTTGCTTTTGTTTATGATTATTCTGTGAAAAGCAAGCTCCAAGGAAAAACCTTGAAAAAAAGCCAGTGCTCCTTTTTTGCTTATTTTTCTCTGCTGTGATGAAACTGCCCAGCACTGTAAAGTACCTTTACAGCGAGACTTTTCAAAGGACCTTCTAAACTGCACCTATGTAGCCAATTTCATGAACTGAGTAGAAGTGGCATTTGTGCTGGAAAGAGGATATATTTTCTAAGTCCAAAAAATGAGTCTCTGATGAGCTCCCAAATGTCAGCGCTCTCTGGTTAGTTCAGAGTCTTTGAGTACAGCTCATGTACTCTCCTCTCTGCTGCCCAGCATGGGAGCCTATTCACTGCTTGGTGATACTGCTTGTGCATTCACTGTAGCTATTGTACACCTGTTCTTGGTGCAGTCACACCACAGGAACTCATCCTTTGAGCACAAGAGGTACTAAGCACCACTCAGGAGACAACAGTCACAAACCCACCTGATCAGCTGCCCTGATCTTCCTTAAAATGAGCTGTACCACGCTGCTCCATTGAGATGGAGTAGTATTGGTGTCCTACACTGAGCAGCGACACATTGACTATTTCTGTATTGTCTATACCACAAACTAGAGCAGCAAAGGGATGACTGCTGCCATGGAAACCTAAACTGATGGCCTTTCTTAGTGGGTTTGTTCCTGGTTGAATACAAGCTGTCTCAATACTGCACAATAAAGGGCTGAGAATCTGTAGGCATAAAGCTTCCACACAAGATTGCTGATTACTAATGTTAATGAATGCCTTCAACTCTACAATTCTAGCGGTCATTATTCCTGCCCAACCTCATTATTAGATAAGTGCAGGGCAGCAGGTATTAAGATTTCCTTAGGAGTGCAAATCTAGATCCAGTTTAAGGTCCTGTTATTGAAAAGGTATAAAAAATTAGTTGTATAGATTAAAAAAACTGAGAAAAAGTTTAAACTAAAATGGGACCAGCTACATTTGAGAAGATGCAGCTAAGTTGAACCTCCTTATGTTTTGGTTCTATGAGAGCCCATGTAGACACAATCATGTGTTTTTAAAAATTAATGGGATGCAGGTCATTGAGCTCATTTAGCCAACTGCCAGAACCCGTAAGAAAAGAAGGAATGGATATATTCACACTTCATAGTCAAATCAAAATATCTGTTACAAAAAGTGGTGATTTTTCAGAATTTTTCAACCAGCTGGTATAGAAATCAGAAAAAGATATTAAAAAACATACAAGATTGCTTCTCTTTAAAAAAATCCGTCAAAAACTTGACTTTGTAGCTCTTTCTTCATTTCTAGTAGATATAGTAGATATTGAATATCTCTCCTATCAAAGTAATCAGGAGGAAATGAAAACTATGCAGAGAAGATTCATGTACATCCATTCTCTGGCTGTAGAACTTTGTTTAATGAGGAAAAGTAACTACAAAAAAATTCTTGGACTCTTATGGTTTATTTCTGCTCTACCTGTCACTTTAAGTAACGCAGCTGTTACAAGAGTGCATGTAAAACTTAGTCTTTACAGAAGCTAGCTCAACACATGGATATAATATCAGATAACCACAACACCCAAAAGATTTTGCAAAGGGAGACATGCTGCAGGCAATGATTGCTTCTTCATGATGCAGGAAGAAGCTACAGGAGGGCAAATAAAATAAGTCCTGTTTGAATAAAATGAGTCCTGTAGCTCTCAGCTACTGGAGTTTGAATATACTAGATGTGTAGACATCACAGCTTGGCAGCACAGTGTGGTTTGAACTCTTGAGAACCTCCACCCATTTCCTGTCCAAGCTGAGTCCCTCACTGAAGTCTGCAGCTAAACAAGGATCAGTACTATGTGTTCTGGAAACAGTATCTATTAAATGAGGACCTGCGTAACTTTTCAAGACATAGAAGATAAACACATGTCATAAAATGGCTAAAGAGCTCCCTATGCTCTTCCTCGTAACAGAAGCAGCACAGAACTTGGAGATAAGACATTTAAATCTGACAATGGAAATATCTTACTGAATGATACCTAACTAACGTCTGGAATGCTCTCTCCTATCTTTCAGTGATACACCTCTGTATTTTCTGGACATCAGAAGATCTTTCATGGAAAGGGTCATTGGGCACTGGAACAGGTTGCCCAGGATGGCGGTCGAGTCACCATCCCTGGAGGTGTTTAAAAGATGGGTGGATGAGGTGCTGAGGGGCATGGTTTAGTGATTGATAGGAAAGGTGGGACTCAATGATCCTGGGTGTCTTTTCCAACCTAGTCATTCTGTGATCTCTGAAATCAAAATATTCAGAGAAGTTTTGAAGTATACAAGTTTATAAGTCTATTTAGTCCACTCCTCTTCTTCGGGCCATATCATACAAGTCTAGCAAGCTTCTTAAGTCAGATGACTGCACAAGCAATAAGAATGTGTACAATTATAATTAAACTCCAAGAATACAGGTTATATAAACTATCAAGACTGAAGGATCCAAGCATCTACTTTTTGATATAGGTTCTGGGAGAAAATTTCCCTTACAGGCTGGTTAAACTAGAATGGCCTTCTAAACCTTCTCCTGAAGCATCTCGCATTAGCTATACCTAGAGGCTGAATACATGACTGCTCTGATCTTCTATGGTAGCTCCTTTTTTCGTTACTTCTTGCAGCAGTAAATCCCTTCTCATATCACCTGTGTTGTGCAGGTTTCCAGTGACTGGCAGAAAGCAAGGCTTAATCTTTGGCCCCAAACAAATTCGAGGCCTGTTCCTGTTGTGACTACTCTTTATTACTCTTTACTCTTTATGGTTGGACTCGATGACCTGGTGGGTCTCTTCCAACCTGGTGATTCTATGATTTTATGATTCTAAACCATGGGCATTTTCTATGCTTTTATTTCATGATCTTTCCTAGCATCACTCTCTTCCTTTTCCACAGAAAGTGAGAGAACTATAAAATTGTGGAATGTCTCCCAAAGGAGGCTTACAGCAGCCGAGTCATTAGAAGTGTGAATGAAGAAAACATTTGTGGTTATAGAGACCAACCATGTGCTTTCAGAGGAAGGAGTCCAATCAC
>WAAB01009421.1:0-22594 GCA_013389865.1 Piaya cayana
AAGGAAAGCTGTGAAAGCAACTCGTCACCAATAAAGCCTGCACTGCTCATACAGATGTGGACTCCACATCATGCTGATGCAGAAGGTGGATATAGCTGGGAGAAGACCATCTCTCTTTTTTTTCTCAATCAAGAAACAACCCAGCCATGAAATGAAGGGTTATGTGACTGATTTCCCAGGAGAAGGGTGCAGGCCTAAGAGTCCAGCATTGTCCAAACCTGAAGGATATGCTAGTTCTAGAAAGGGAGAACATACATGTGAGCCATCTCCAGTTTTTAGTCTGCTACAGTGTCTGTAGCATTCCCAGAGCCTCTTGACAGCAGATCTGTATTGACAGGACTCTACCAGTAAGACTGCAATGTCTGTTTTGCACAGAACTACATTAGATAACTTTATGCCAATGAGGGTCCACCAAGCTGTAAAATATAGCATCTTTGCCTTCCTATAATAATTTCATGTTGCTTTACCTGCAAGGCACCTAATCAAAGAGTGACTGAGAAGAACCATTACTTTTATCACTGAAAAGCTTGGATTTTTTGTTTCACCTTCAGCCAAGGAGAGCTACCTATATGTGAACCGAAACGAGCCAGACTCAGTTTGTTTTTATGCCTGGATTTGTATCAGTGGATTACAGAGTTTAGGCTGATGATCTTACAGATGGTTTTAAACAGTTTTCCTTCTCTTTTTTAGTTACTGCTTATTTGGTTCTACCATGATGCAGCCAGGGCTGGCTCTGTGCTGTAAATCGCCACACTAGATGACCCTGTACTCAAACTTCTTCATCCACTGCAGACTCCATGACCTGAAATCTTCTCAGGTGCTGTAACTTCTGTACCCTCATACAGAAATGCTCTACAAAGAAAGCCTCACAAGTTGTAGTTCACTGCCTCCTTCCCATTTAATCATCACACAAATATGAACCTCTAACACTGCACAGAGAATTCAGATTCCAGACNCTCCCTGGGGAAGAAAGTAACTTTGTGTTGTGATGTCAGTCTTGCACTAAAACCAATCACTGCCTGACTATAGGTTGGGGGGTTCCCTATTTAAAAGTTTTACTTTTAAAAAGAACTCTTCCTGAAAAAGTGCACGTTTTCTGTTATTTTTTAAAAAAAATAAATAATATAATGTGTTACCATTCTACAACTACAGTATCTAGCATTTTGACATTGACTACTAAAACACCTGTAGAGTCTAAGTCATAATCTCAATACTAAATATTGGGGAAAAATATCCACAGCTTTTCCAGATAATATATCAAAACTGGTTTGTGGATGAGACATACATAATCTAAGATTCTTGCTTTAGCTTTACAAATTTGGATAGGATTTTTCAAAAAGTATATGTCATTTACTGTGGAAAGGCCATTCTGCATCAGACAAAGTCTGTTTAGTCCCATCTCCAAAAACTACTCATTTTAAGGGAAGGGTAAGAACAGATCAAGAACATATGATAATCTTCTCACATTCTTCCAGTCTCCAAGTGTTTACACACAGAGACAGCTAATGTGCTAGAAGAGGTTTCTATGTAACTGGTAACACATAGTGCATTTATTTCTTACGGGTTTGTCTAGTCTTGCCTTGAATCCACATCAGCCTTTGAAATTTCTTGTATGTTATCCCCTACAAATGAGAATGTTGTCAATCTCTTCTTTTTCCTTCTTTTTCCTTCTTTTGTCTCCTTTGTCTTCTTTTTTCTTCTTTCTGGTTTCCTTACTTGTTCAACTGTTCTAAAGAAAGTTGAGTATTAATAACAGAAAGTCACTTTCAGGGCTTCAAGAAAGACACCATATACTGGGAGCACTGGAAACACTAGAAATAGGGAACAAACCATTAAGGCAGAAACAGGCTTCTGGTCAGTGAAGTTTAGGAAGAAACTGGCCTTGCAATTGATTTCATAACCCAGTACCAAGCTGCTTCTGTAGTTTTATTTGAAGCATTTAGTGCTGGTCATTGTTAGAGGCAGGCAGCCAGATTACACAGACCTTAAACACGAAACTTTCTGTGTTCCTGTTCCACCACTTCACTTTATGTATTAATTAACCAAAGAAATAGGATTTGACAAATGGTTGGTTTCCTTCCAGAACTAAACTTCTGCCATTCAGATGAACAAGTGCTTTATGCATTGACTTAAAATATGTTCCTTCTCTTATTAATCCATGGCAGTGAAGTGCACATATTTTCCCATACTTGCTCCTTTGTATGCTTTCAAGTCTTCCCATCCTTGCTGGCTTTTCTGTAAGAACAGAAGTCCCGATAAAGCATTTTTAAACACTAATATCCTCTTTGGCCCTGTTATTCCTCGTCCTTCTCTTTTTTGCTACTTTAGAATGAGCAACTGCCCCAGAACCTGCAGGAGGGAAGAATGAAAATTCTTGCTGATGACAACTGTAATGTTTGCTCCCCTTGAACACAAGATGAATAATGTCCTATTGCAATCTTCATTCTCATCGTAGAAGTCTATCTGGGCTATGAAAACACTAGGACAAATCTAAGCAAGACCTCAGACCTCCCTTCTGGCAAACAAACCCTTAAGCTATACGAAAGCCATCCAAGGGCTGCAGGAGTAAAGCACACACTACAGCGTTTCTAGATGTGTCAACCACTTCATGTAACCGAACTGTTCTCATCTGTCCTAAGACATATTATGGTGATTGGGCCTATGGCAACCAAATAGGCCAGTTTTGCCATGTGCACTCACCCCATTGAATAGGAGGCAGTCATGGGGCAACCACAAGTACTCTGATCACCCTCACTGATTTCTCAGTGCCTGGTGGTGAGGAACCCAGCTAGGCTCACTGCAGAAGCAGCTCCTGGAAGGTACTGCAGATGTAACTGCTATTTCCACCCTGTATGGTTGTCCAACACTATTCCAGAAGGTTTTCAGTCTCAAAAGACCTTATACCACACTTCAGTATAAGCAAAACATGTCTCCAGGTACCTGCAAAAACCCTCTCCCTCACAACTCAGCAAGTTGTAGGAGAGCCCTGATGTTATTTCAGACATCTCAAGCTGATAAAATGCATCCTAACAATTACAGCGTAGGAGTACCCGAGGCCAAGTATTGTGTGATGCTCAAGAGGATGCAAACCCCTTTGTGACACTTGCCAAAGGCAGTTACTCCTTCTCCACTCTTCTACAGGCAGGTATCAAAATGACTCCTGCTCCAAAAATCAAACCTTAACTCTCAATCTGTCTTACTATGGAACTAATTTTAACATGCCACTGGAAACCCTTGGACAACACTTGGGGTATCATAGAATCGTAGAATCACCAGGCTGGAAGAGACCCATCGGATCATTAAGTCCAACCGTTCCTATCAAACACTGAATGATGTCCCTCAGGACCTCGTCTACCTGTGCCTTAAACACCTCCTGGGAAGGCGAATCAACCACCTTCCTGGGCAGCCTGTTCCAATGCCCAGTGACCCTTTGTGTGAAAAACTTCCTCCTGATGTCTAGCCTAAATCTCCTCTGGCGGAGCTTGAGGCCATTCCCTCTTGTCCTGTCCCCTGTCACTTAGGAGAAGAGGCCAGCTTCCTCCTCTCTACAACCTCCTGTCAGGTAGTTGTAGAGAGCAATGGGGTCCCCTCTCAGCCTCTCTTCTTTTTAACATGTCACTGGAAATCCTTGGACCACACTTGGGGTAGAAAGCTAGAAAACATGCCTCTACCCTGCATCCCTTCAATGATCTGACAGCTGTCTGCCTGACTCAGTGTGGAGCAACACAGTCACAAGGGTGCATTTTCAGGAACAGTTTGTCACTGTGGATGCCCACGGCTGCAGATTCACACAGCAGGGCCTTGAGGGCAAAGTGGTTTTAGGTGCCACAACTCAGTCTGAGAAGAATAGAGGGTGCAGAGGCTCTCCAGCTGCTGGGCGTCTCAAGGTAGGCATTAAAAACATAGAAGACTTACAAAATGAAGATATTTTAACAGATCTGCTCCTTAATTATCTCTAAATTGCCAGTACTAAAACTCAGCTGCTCCACCAGGCTGATGTAAAGGTTAAATAGTGGCATTATTAAAGTGCTTTAAAAAGGTAATTAATCAACATTTTTATTTTTAGAGCCAAAGTGAACCATTAAAAGAAATTTAAAAGAAAAGCCTCACTGTCCAGGCATTTGCCTACCATTTATTCTTTAAGCACATCCATTTCTGCTCTTTTTACCTACATCACAAATTCTCAGTTAATACATGCCATATCATAATAATTGCATTTTTGTGCCATTTAACACATTATGTATCTGCTAAAATCTCTCCCAGGCTTATGCTAAGTGCAATTGAATTCAAATTGAAACAATGACCACACTAAAGCACTTCTGTTTGGAGCAATTTCTCTTCCCTCTTCACAGGAGGGCAGAGCTCAGGAAAAGCCAGAGAAGCCACTGAGCTGAACAAGAAATTGTAATTTCTGTCCTTAGGGAAATTCCAATGTTTTTATTTATTTTAATCCTGGATCAGTGGAAGGAGTGATTAACAGAACTTTCTGTGAGACAAAATTTCTTCTAAATTCTAATGTCATTTCAGAGAGCTCTGCTGAATCATACAGTTTCTGGGAAATATCTGGGAACATAATATAAGGAGGGAGCAAAGGGTCTCAGGGAAGTTGTAATACACACATAAGCAAAGCTGGGAACATGGATTACATCCCTTTTGAGGCACCTATAGATTGATGCTGAGCATAAAACAAAATGGCTCCCTTTTTATCTAAAAAAAGTGAAGTTGTGATTTGGTTTGAACAGCAACACAGTATTTCACTTTGATGGTTTGAGGAAAAAGCAAGTGTTCTGGTCTAAGTAGAAAATTCCCTTTTGCTTTCCCGTTTCTGCAAAGTCTTTTTACTTACAGCAAAAGGACAAACATTTAATAGAAAATTCCCAATCAATCTAATAAAAAGTGTCAATGACTGCCAGCTGAGATCTAGGCTAGTGGCTCTCCCAGCAGCATTCAAGAATTCTGGCCCCTAGCCCTTAATTTTATTATCTACAGTATTTTTAGCTGGAAGTTATTGTTTTGGAAAAAAATCTCTTTTTTCAGAGGCATACATTATTTCTGGAATGGCTGAGTGCTGAAAAGTGAAACTGCAGAATCTCTGTTGTACAGGAAACAGCAAAAGCTACAGTCTTGAAGTTTTCTTTCCTTAAAAAGAGCTGCGGATTTGACCTTTACGTGTACATACTATAGTGCTAGCTCAAAACCAGGAAGATTTCTTCTCCAACAAAAAACATTGATTTTGGTAAATAACTCAAAGTAATTGAATATTACAAAATCCTATTGATTTTTAATGGACATTTTGGAGGTGTTTTTAAAAAAACATCAACTAAAAATCCAAATATTTCTTTCCAAGCCTTCCATACCTGAGATGAGAAGAGCTGCCTCAATGTCTCATGGTATGTGTATAGCCAAGACTTTGCTTTCATTCATCCCTTTGGGTAAGGGTCTTGGGCCAAACTGACATACCAGATGTACCAGATGCCAGCTTCTTGTAGATGAGACAAAGTGGATTGAGAATTACTAATTCTGGAATGACATGAGGAGAAACAAACTGGCCATGGTAACAGGGTATAATGAGCATCCTGTAATTTCTGAAATCATTACCATGATTCAGTTTCTGCTTTCAGGTAGCAATTCCCATTTTGAAATATGCGTTTTAAGCATATTTTTCTCCTAGATCTCTACAAAGGAATGCGTTTGGCAGGAAGATCAGTTTTGTCAAAAAATAAAAATCTTCTCACAGAAAATTTTATAAAATGAAGATGTTCAGCTAGTCCTGTTTTGATATGACAAAAATTTCATTGCATTTAATGTAATCAGCCTTCAGACTGGTGCCTTCACTGCACAAACCTGAGCTAGTCCCAGTAAATAGAGAGCATTCACTGACAACCGTGAAAATGATGAAACTAGTTATGACATCTTTTCTTTGAGGAGATGAGTGTGGGTGTTTATTAGCAGTCTAAGTGTGAATTCAGTAATGATACGCTTCATGTTTGCTATTAAGAAAACACATATGGGAGTCGTTCAGGCTGCTTCATTACCCAGCACATGCAATTTCCACACTGCACCATGTGGTGGTTCAAGGGGCACACAGAAGGTGCGTCTCCACACAGAAGACCCAGCGAAAGGGCTCAGGGTAGGGACACGAGATCCCAGAGCAAGGAAAAGACAGCAGAGCATGAAATGGGAGCACAAAAGAACAACTGTCATGCTCAAAACTTCAGATTTGCCAGACCTGTGCAATAACCAGTTACTCAAGTACTTAACATTTGTGTTCTTTAGAGATGAGTGAGATCATAAGCAGAGGTGAAGGTCAGCACTTAGGTATAAATAATCCTTGCCTGACATGTCTTGAAGGTTAAGACGCCAGACATATCTGTCATGTGAACAAATCTTGTTCCATTACAGCCCACAAAGATGCTGATTCACACCACTTGATTTCGCAAACACTAATTTTGTGGAGAATATTCCCAACCAGAGAGAAGGGAAATGTACACCTTATTCGCAGGGCTGTAAGGACACCCCTATAAACCTTCATTTAAGCTTGATCAGAAGCATTGTCAGATGTCATTCCAAACAGCCTTGTTAAAACCAGTGATATTTTGCGTGGAGAAAATAGCAGTATTCAGGCAGACCTAAAATCTCTCCACTTAAATTCTGCTACAGAGAGACTGGGCATCCCTCCATCTGCCTACCTGGGTCCAGTTGAGCCAGTAATGATAAGTTCCTTCATATTACATCATTATAATTTTTGAGTTTCCACTTTCTCCAAACTTAAATCACTGAGCAACACCAGGAGGACAATCTCAACTTTCTCTGTTCCCAAACACCTCAGCTAAATGCTCATGACAGTCATTGCCTTGCTGGTTTCCCTCTTTAGGCTTCTTTGTATTTTTTCCCATTGAGGTATCACATGGCAATGTCCAGAGATGAGTCCTGATCAACAGGCACTAGGAGGAAATGATATTTACCACAACTTTGCCTCCAAGCAAGAACAGAAATATGGTTAAAATAGAGTTCAGTTGTCTCATCATTGAGTCCTACAATCAGTTTCTCTTTAAAATGGATCCTTGTTGGAAACCATTCCACTTGTTGACATATTTCAAAAGAGTGGTAGCACCTGCAGAGGGGAGTGTTGGGGTTTTGGGAGGTCAGGGCAGAGGGCTAGGAACTGAGCCAGCCAGCCACACTGGCCACACACCCCTTACAGCTGCCTTGAGAAAGGCATCCCAGACCAGCAAAACACACCCATGGAAACTCAATCACTTCTTTTGGTCTTTTTTTTAGTAAAGGAAACATTTTTATTTAGAAAAATGGATATTACCTCCTGCAGGAAAGGCAAGCAAAGTGCAGAGACAAGATTTCATCTGCCTTCTCCCAGCACCCACCCTCGGTGCCCCTCTCTGAAAGAGTCACTTGCACTGCCAGCCTTTGCTTCTGCATCCTACCTCTGATTTCACCATCATGACAGGTCACAGCTGACATAGCATGTATCTTTTTTCACTGCCTTCTTTTCTTACCACACTACATGTTTCTGAAGAATTTAATTGTCTGGCCGTATATCATGTTTCTCCACTTTGTAACTCTGCTTTTGGATTTATCACAGATTTTTTAAGCTGAGGCTGAACAGCTGCCTTCTAGTAACACCAGCCACATGCCAGACCATCTCCAGCACTCATTCCTCCTCCCTGATGACCTTTCTCAAGTGTTTTGGAGGAGAAATAAAATTTCTCACAACCCTCTCCTTTCTCCTGCTCCCCACTTGGTAATTAGGCTACCCCATGACAAGAGAGAGTTAAGCTACTCAAGCGAGAATCAACAGATGCATCTATCCTGGATTTAGCTGGCAGTGTGCAAGAGAAAGCATTTGTTACAGCTTTTGCAATCTTATGGTTCCCTCCCCAACATTCTGCCCACAGCCAGCAGAAAATTTCTTAACAGGCCTACCTAATACTTACACGTTGATCCTGCAACATAATCAATTTTACCAAATCCCCAGAATGCAATTTTCTCAATAAAAATTCAGCCCTTAAAAACAAAAACTTTTTTTTTTAAAAAAAAAAGATACTTAGATACTTTAGTACCAAAATCTGATTCTCTTTATCTTGCTTTCACAAGGTTTTCACCACTATTGTCATGAGAAATGGGCTAAATAACACACATGGAAGCAGAGTCAGCACCAGGCTTAGATGACTGTATAATTTTGAAGAGTTTGCTTTCCTTTTTTGATAATTTTCCTTACAATATGAAATCCACTTCCAACATCAACTTCCCTGTTGTTGCAGTTGCTTCTAGCACCTCCATTTCCAGCTGGAGAGCTGATGTTTCCTACAGCACAGCACTATGCACACTCCAGTTCGCTTGTTATAACTTGGAGTTTCCTCTTCCGCAGCCCTGGGCCACCACACAATGTAAACAATAGCTGTGTCTTGAAAACTATCCAAAACAAATGGTTCTCAGTGCCTGTGCTGCTCTCAGATCTGTAAAGGGAGCTTACTGTATGCACAGCTGGTTTAATCCTGTGAATAGTCTGGGAAGTATGATATAATACTCATTTCTAACTGATGAGTCCTTTGTTGGAGTCTGCCTAAAGAGAACTTACCCCCAGATTATTCTTTGCTCTCTGCAGCCTACTGAATAGTTGAGCTGCATTTCTTGAGCTATGGTTTTGAGTGTTTTTTTCCACAGTAAAATGAACCATCTGTAAAAAGGAAAGATATATTAAAAGAAAAAAAAGGGAAAAGCAAATAATCACCCTCCATCATTATGACTTGGCAGAGCAGTTGTAATAAGCAGCTCGAGCTGGAGTCAATATTTGCCAATGCTCTGAACATTCAGAGGCATGCTGTGCACTTGGGATTTTTACTAATATTTCCTGGATACTCATATTTTTCTTCTTGCCTCCAGCACAGTTTCCTGTTGTCTTGAATAAACTCCTCAGAGATGCCGGTTTTGCAATTACCTGTGTTTTATAATTCAGTGGCAGTTTATCACTCCTTTCAATAATCCACAGTAGCACATACTGCAATCTTCTGCTACAGGGTTGTCAGGTGTGGATCTTACCTCCCCCTCAGAACAGCTGGTTTGCTGATCTTTTCATGCCAGAACCTCGGGTCACAGTGGTAGGATCTCAGTAAGATAAGAGATTAATGTCTCCGTGACGGGATAGGCTTTAATTTGAACGAGTCAACCTAAGAGGATAATCTGAAAGAACAGCAAACTTAGGTTAAAGACTTACATTTTTTTCCTCAAATAAATCTGGGTCATACATAGTAAATGAGATTTATTTTGTGGTTATCATATAGGTTTTTCTCATCCTCTGTTTCCTACTGATGAGACCCCTTTGTACAGGAAGCAGACTACCTATGAATCCCTAAGTCATAGGTTTTAATTGTGTATTATTACATTTTACTGTATTTCCTTCATTCTAGTCTTCAAGGTTACTTTATTCTTCTACAAAGTATCCTTTTCTACCTCTGAACTGACAAAGCCTCCTAACTTCCTTTACAAATATCCCTTTTTTTTTTTTAAGGTAATCTATAAAAGACATTGAACATTGCTTCCCAAAACAGTCCTGGAGGACTGACCTTCTCCCAACCCAACATTTTCCAAGAGTTTATTTGATCATCTAAAGGAAATTCCCACTAGGGCTGTCATATGGCATCAAAAAGCAAGTGATGCATTATTCTGGCTATCTTTAGTGAAAAATTTAAGCATCAGTCACAGGAGCAGCCTTGGATGAATGCAGTAATAATCCCATTTGATCTGGATGGTTCTTCTTTCACTACAAGACTGTTAGCTGCCTTCCAGTCTGTGCTTTAACCCTTTGTAAGCATTGTACATCTCCTTCAGCATAACTAAGAACTTCTTGTGTGGTACCATATTAAAAAAATGCAGCTAAAATACATCTGAGGGGTCTGTTGTTACTAGAGTCACTTTTTCCTGTTTTGGCAGTGTAGACAGTGCGTTGACTATCAGCTACTCCTATGGCACGACCTCTCAATTTCCTAGCTTCATTTTCAAAACCTTTGCAGTTTCAGTGCTGGTTCACTCAGTGTATAGGATGAACACTGGCCAAGTGATCTGATCCAGCTGCTTAACCTCCGTGAACTTTAATTCCAGTACAGTAAATTGCATATCCTTACACTCATTCCACTAATCAGCATCTGTGCCTGACTTGTTCAAAGAGGAAACATTTTCTTTCTGAAAGATGAAATATTCATTTAGGTGTAGGACCATAACATCCTCTTAGGAAGATGGCCTCATTAATTTTTCCTTTTATTGGCTTTCATAATCCCAGATGATGATCCCAGTACTTCATGGTCAGAGATATGTTTTTCTTCACTGACCACTCCTTTTCTCTGTACCTACGGACTTTTTCCTACAGATCTTTCGGCTGTGATTATCCACCCATGAGCTTTCAAGACCTACTTTTTTTTTTTTGGCCTTGCTTTGCATGCAAGTTACAAATTTATTTTTTTTTTCCACTTCTGTAAACAGAAGGACATGGTTGAGTGGAGGTGTTTCTAATGAGGTTCTACAGAGACTGGTCACTGGCCTTAGGCTCGCGAATAGCTTTTTAAGTCAGGAATCAAAAAACACCTTTACTTTCAAAATGTGCAAATGAAAAGAAACTAAAGGAGCAGGAAACAAGGAAAAGGAAAAAATCTGGTAGAATTAGTGTGGTCTTTAGATTTATAAGCAGAATAAATGTAGAGGTATTACTGAATTTACATTTGCGACTAATGAAATTGATGTTGCGAACAGTCATGTTAAATAATATAATGGAGGCAGAAGAATGTGGCAGAATCTGAGAAGCTGAAGAATGATACAAGACTGGAAGGTTTTCTTTATTGTGACTGATTTAGAGTGAAGCCTACTAGTGGGACACACATAGCTTCCATGCCCGAGAGGAGTGCAGCCACTTCAGTAAGATTTCGACTTATCAATATGTCTGCCAATGGCAACAAGCTACCATGGAGGGGTAGGCTGAACATGGGACAACGCTTCATCTCTTTCTTCCTACAAACTTGTCCAGCTTCCCATAATCATAATGCACTTTTTCTTCCATCCTTCCCTGCAAAGCAGAAAATCTCTCTCACAAAGCCAATCTGTTTCTGAGATGCTCTCTCCTGTGTGGCCATCTAATTCTCTGCAGTTGTCTCCCTTTCCAGTGGAAAATCATTTCCTCTGCGCACTCTAATCTCCAAAGGATCTCTGCCCATGCAGGTAGATGCCTGCACTGGCCATAATGTATCTCACGTGATGCTACTGCAGCCTCCTGTAGGGAGAGATAATTCACTCTCCTGAACTCTTTACAAACTTTAGAAGGTCAGATTGTCACCTTTTCAAAAGCAGAAGAGAGCAAGTGTCAGTTGCTAATAACAATCTTTTAAAAGGCAGAACTCCTCCAAGGATTCTGTGTACATCAGGTTTTGCACTGTTCTGAGATACAACAAGGCAGCTTCATTGATCATCACACATCCCATTAAATCATTTATTGTTGAAGTCTCTCTACAAAATCTCTTTTAAAAAGCAGATACTATTTTGTATTATTTATTACAAAATCTTGTTCTGCCAACAGCAAGACTCACTTCGTACAGAACTTCAGTAATGGTAAACTAACTGATTTACTACAAACTAAGTGATTTACTGGAATAGCTCTTACATTTTTAATAGCTCTGTCTGTGCCTGCTGCTATTTGCACCCAAATGAAATACAGGACAGATGTTCTGAAGGCTGAAAAAGAACACTGTAGTTTTAACAAAAAGCTACCTCTTTGGGACCTCTACTGGAACAAAAATCCCATTGTTACATGGCTTTTGATGAATAAGTTTTAAACAGGGTAGGAATTATTGGCCCTATTGTCATTGCATCACTTAGCAGACTGCTGACCACTGAGAATCAGGGATCTTTTCCAGTAGAAAAAGAGTTTATTCATTGAGACTCATAGATTAATTTTCTTCTACTAAAATTCAAATGTAAGAATTCATTTAGACACCCAATTCCTCACTTTTTTCAAACAAAAAAAAAAAAGCTATCTCAGGTTTAAATATGGTTTTATGCCTTAAAACCTCAACAAGAGTAGTCAATTTTCTCTTCATGAAGTGGGCACTTATTCCAGTGGACTGGAATAAGAACAGATTCACTCTATTCAGAGCAGAGAACCGCTGACCATCTTCATTTAAAGCAAGTGCTGAGTCTCGGGAGTTTGAATTTAAATAGGCCTATAGCAGAATATAGTGTCCAATACTGTACAGTACAATGGGACAATGGATCAAATTCAATCTAAGTCCTGCTCTTCTGAAGTCCATAGATCAGTACAAATTTGGTTTGGTATGTTGAAAGCAAAGGGAATCAACTAAAGGCTGGTTGCCGGGGTTACTATTTATTCATGGTTCACAGGGCCTGCACAGAGAAATGGAAGTAGTTAATGCTACCTGGTTCCTTGAAATTCAAAGCATTGAAACTCCATATGTGCCAGGTTTCAAATATGTCCAGCAAGAATAAACAGATTGTTTCTGCTGACAGCTCTAACTGTGCTGAGCAATACATGAGGAACAGGTATCTCAGCCTGGTGGCAGTAGTTAAAAGATCTCACAACAGAATTGGGTATTTTCCTCCTCTCCTAATCCCCTGCAAGCTTACATACATTGCTGCTTTAGGCACGAAAGAGTTTTTGACATAAAGCCCCATGAAAACAGTATCTCCTTAAACTCTTTTTGTCTCAGCTACATATAGACCCTCTTTGTAACCTCATTCACTGCCATGCGTGACACACAGATTTGAATTCAAACAGCTTAATCTCATTTTAGAAACTAAGTCCAGGCAGTCATGGCAAAGAGCTGCTGAAAGCATGGGTACTTGTTTTGCGTTTTGATGTAAGTGCATCCTAATGCCATGCATCTTCACACAAGGATTGTGCTTCACAGAGGTATGTACTATGATGCTACTGATGCAAAGAAGGTTTGTTCAAGCAGGCTTTGTACTACTCAGTAATCTAACACTGGAAATTATGTCCCTTTTTTGTAGATGCTACATTCTTCAAGTTAATGAAAAGGGAAGAAAAATGAAGGGAAGACACTAGGGCATTAGTTTATTTCTTATATTATTTAGGACTCAAAGTCATGATATTCATTGCAGGCTGTGTAAACAAAATTGAATAAAATCCCTGCCACCAAATGTAAGGGTGGAGTTTTAGACAAGAGGGAAGACACACGAGATAATACACGGGCAGGAAAGTGAAAGGAAACAGGCAGCAAATGCCAGTCTGTCAGTAAGCAATGTATCCGCAGATGAGCCATTCCCAACATTTCAATTAGCTCACAAACTGTCAGCAAACTCCTTTACCCTTCCAGTAATTTGCTGGAATATTGTGATCACATACCAAGACAAGAATCAGGACTCCATGGTTCCCACCAGCCTTCAAAAGAAATCAACTTAATGTGGTTAACAATCAGACTTAAATATGAATGAATTGCAGTAAAATGCAAACCTGGTTGTTCAATTATAAAATATGTCAAGGCCTTCCAGGAGTGATTAGCATCATAACATCAGATAAGATTACCAAATGCATGGCCGACTAATTGGCAGTGCAAATTTTATTTTTAAATGCCAAACAGTGTCTTATTGATATGGGTTGCTATACAGAAAATGTATAGCACTTGGTAATTGGTGGTACATGTGTCTAAGGATTTCATCTGCATCTCAAACAAACAAACAACATCTAAAGTGTTTGTCAGATGACTGGCAAAAATCACAACCTACAGTCTTACCAAGGCTGAAGTCTCCTTTTTGTCCCTAGACGAAGGACTTAAAGGTCATGATACTGTTGGTAAAGTTAAGATACTTTTTAACAGCTGAAAATCATATATATACACATATATATAAATTTCTGTGGAAAAACAGACCTCTTAGATGCCGTAGAGACACAGTCCTAGCCCAGGGGAAGCTTAAACAGAGCAATTAGTGACTAGCTTAGCTGCAATGGAAATAACGTTTTTTTGCTGCCAGCTGTTCACTTCTACTCCTTCAGTTTCTGATTCCAGTTTTCTATAGAAGCGTCTTATCTGAGCCTTATTGCAGAAAGGGTGGTGCTGTCCCTCCCCCAGGGAGAGCCTCTATGTACATCATTCAGATACAAAATACAAACAGCTGGAGAAACAGAAGGGACAGTGACATCACATCTGTAATAGAAGGGTAGTACACTTACTAGGGTTTAACAGCAGGTCTTTCTAAGTGCTTTACTTGTGTGAGTTGTGTAATAAGTCACGAGAGAGCAGGGGGGAAAAGCAGCAAATTCCTCTACTGAATGAATAAGGAAAGTGAGTTGATTAAAATAAAATATGATATGTAACAACTGCTGCTGTGAGCTGCATTTGCACTTGTCCTACAGGGTTTCAGAGGAAGGTGGAATAATGTCCCACATGGGACAGTGGCATCAAGTAGTTTCTCAGCTTATCTTTAAAGACAGCATCCACATCTTCACATTGTCACCATCATCAAGCTGTCTCATCAGGAAGAAACAATAGGCAAGTTTTTCTTCAGGTAGCTGGAACAAGCCCTGCTGGAAGAGTTGGCCCGCTTTATTGCAAGGCCACTCTCAATTATTTTTGAAATGTTGGGGCAACTGGGCCAAGTTCCTCAAGGACTAGAAGAAAATGAATGTCATTGCTACTGCCAAGGAGGAAGATGTGGGAAACAATACACTGGTCAGGCTTCAATCAGTGATGGCAATGTGATGGGACAAATAATCCTGGTAACTGTCTCCAAACATTTTGGAAAATAAGGTGATTAGAAGTACTCAGCATGGATTTCTGAAAAGGAAACAGTGACTGACCAACTTGATAGCCTTGACTGGCTCACTGGACAAAGGCAGAGTGCTGGATATTATTTATTTTGGGTTTAGTAAGGTTTTCAACACTGACTTCCCATTTCCAAACTGATTAAGTGTGGACATTGGAAGAGGACAAAGAGGTGGGCTGGAAACTGGCCAAACTGCCAGGCTCATAGAGCTGTAATTAGCAGCATGAAGTTAGCTGGAGACAAGTCACAAGTGGTGTATCCCAGGGGTCTGTAGTAGGATGAATACAGATTATCATCTCCATTAATGATCTAGATGTTGGAACAGAGCGTGCCCTCAGCAAGGTTGCAAAGACACAACTGAGGCTGACACACCTCATCATTTTGCTGTCATTCAAATGGACCTCAACAAACTGGAGAGATGGGCTGACAGAAGCCATGTATATTTCAACAAAGGGAAAAGCCAAGCCCTGCACCTGGCATGAAATTATTCATTGTACCAGCACTGGCAGGAGCCAATAACCTGGAAAGCAGATTTGCCAAAAATTGCCCTGTGGGTTCTGGTGAACACACAAGCCAGCAGTGAGTGACTGCAGCAAAGGAAGCATTGTCAGCAACTTGATGGAGTTGATCAGTCCTCTCTACTCAGACCTGGTGAGAAACACCTAGTGTTCTGGGTACAGTGCAGGGCTTACCAGCAGAAGAGATACAGCGACATACTGGTGAAAGTCCAGCACAGGGTCACTGTGATGATTGAGCTCCTGTAGTACCCTTCATATGAGGAGAGATTCAGAGTGCCAGGACTGTTCATCTTGGAGAAGAGGAGACCTGGGGGAGACCTTACCAATGTGTATAAGTACTTAATGGAAGACAGTAAAGAGAGATCCAGACTCTTCTCAGTAGTGGCCAATGATACAGGACAAGAGGCAATGAGCATGAATTTGAATAAATAAATAAATTCCATTTAAACGTATGAAAATAGTTTTTTACTGTGAATATGGTCAAGCACTATAGAAAATTGTCCAGACAGGTTGTGGAGTCTCAGCCCTTGGAGATATTAAAATTCTGATTGGATACAGCCCTAAGGAGTGTACTCTAGCTGACCTTGCTTTGAGAAAGTTGTTGGACTGGGTGAACTCCAGAGATGCCTTCCTGCCTCAGCAGCCCTGTGATTGCAGAGTTCTAGTTTAGCAAGATGAATCTCACTATGTTAGGGGGAAGGAAGACACTTCTGGAGTGTCAAAAGCATCTTTTCTACACTGATTAAAATTGCCAAATGGTTTACTTAGTCATGACAGCCCACCACAGAAAGAATTCAATGTTGTAATAAAACCATGAACAGACAAGTACAGGTATTTTTCAGTGACAAAACATTTTCTTAATATATATCATTTTCTTAGACTCGACATAAGGAGAACTTTCTTCACAATGAGAGTGGTGAGGCACTGGCACAGGTTGCCCAGGGAAGCTGTGGCTACCCCATCCCTGGAGGTGTTCAAGGCCACACTGGATGGGGTATTGGGCAGCCTGATCTAATGGGAGGTATCCCTACCCATGGCAGGGGGTTGGAACTGGATGATCTTTAAGGTCCATTCCAACCTAAACTATTCTATGACTCTATGATCATTCACCAGTGTTCACAGAGTTCTGTATGAGCACTGGTGGTAAATGGATTTCTCCAGTCAGCTGGACAGACACACATTACTGAATTAATGTTCCTGTACACTGCAGGAATTATTCTCTTATTTTATAATTTTAAAAAATCTAAAATATGAAGCATGAGTGCTCAATATCTTATTGAAAGTTCTTGGTTTATATCAGTCATAATCGCAAGTATTCATTCTTGTCAAAATACATTTCAGAATGTGTAACCTTTTAATACTTTGAAATAGGTACGCTGTAAACCACAAATGAGATTGCAGTAACTGCTGGAGTAAAGTTCGTTCCAAAAAATTGTTTGCCCTGTTGCTGTTCATGGACACTGAGCAGATGGCTTATGTTTATTAGTTAAAAGCAGCACGTAGTCTTTTTCCTGATCTGCTCTCTGAATTGCCTTCTTTTAAGTATGTTGTTCTCCAGTTGTCTAATGTGCACATAGTGTTAGTAGTTGTAAATTGGAGTAAATACACACTTAAAGGCAAAGTTGTTTTTATAACAGAACAGCAAGGCAGAGCTAAGACTATCTGACACGCTCACCAGATATCTGAATAAGTTTATTTTTCTTTTACAGTTTTTGAAACTCTTAATTTACAAATCGGAATAGTAATTTTGGTGATAATCACAGCAGCAATTTCATATTTCACTATTAAGGCACTGAACTATATTTGTAAATTAAAACCTTGTTGGTATAACTTGTTATCAAGGTATATTAAAAAAGATCTTTCTTACACACAACTTCATTGCTTTGGCTCCTGAGACTCTGATAAAAATGAAGTTTCTAAATACTTTTTGGAAGTACTTTTTTAGATATTAAATACTTTGATATGTTACAGCCAGGCTCAGAACAGATTAGATAGAGATTGTATCTATTCAAACCAAAAGCTGGTCTGAATATGTAAAATTTTTTTCCTGCTTCTTAGCATACTTTTTATGTTTTGATTTTGACTTTTTTTGTTATTAATTCTAGGATATGGTTAGATCTTTCAAGAAGCATCACAAAATTCAGGAAAAAAGTGCTAGAAATTTTTATTATGATTCCTGGGATAAGCACGGCACACAAGATCCTCCGCTTGCAGAGATTCAAACAGAAGATAGAGTTTATAGAAAAAGTCCTGACTGAAAGGCATAGAAAGAAAATTATTTAAATAACTGAAAATTCCACTGCTTTAATAACAATTCTTTATGCAACCTCAATTTCATCATCTGGAATTTCTAATGTAAATTATATCGATCAACATATGCCAGAATGAGCAAACACATGTGAAATGGAACTGACAATAAGACTACAATGAGTAATTCTCCTTGAAATGAGGCATTTGTCTCAATGAGTAAAGCTCCTTGAAATGACACGTTTGTGAAGTATGCTCCCAAGCTTCCAAGGCACTCTAGCAGCACTTTATATGTTATGGAGAATGTAATATATAAATGTATAGTAATACCATACATTCTTTTCGATTCTTTCTTTTTTTTTATTTTGAGACTTTTGAGTACCACATAAAACAAACAAACAAGAAAAGGAAGTTTAAATATTAATAAGAACCTCATTTACTAGAGTGTCAAAGACATATGAGAAATAAAAATTGAAACACCTGGCAAAAATATGTTAAAACAAAGTGACTGGAAAGAACAAAACAAAACATAGCAAAGCTAAAAGGAAATAAATAATGGATGAATTAGTGGTTCCTCTTGCATTGTTAAAAACACAACAGAGGATCAAATGACATTAAAAGAGAACCAGGCATAAAAGCTTCTTTCTGGAAGAAGAACTGTCAACATTCTCAGAAACCATCTTTAATTCAGCAAAAACATAAAAAGGAAAAAATACAAACAAAAATTCACATTGTTTATTAAAGAAGGTTTGGAAGTTTTCCCTTTTGGGTTGACTTTTTGTCAAGTTAGTAAGCTTGTTCACCTAGGGGTTGAAATAAGAACACTCTATAAACAAAGTTAAGCAAATATGTAGAAAATTTATGCAAAAAGAAATGTAATTATATAAAACCTGTTTATCTTTCATGCAGTCTCATGACAGCTGTTACATTTTTCAGTATGTCTGGTGATTTCCAGAGTGATGTCTGCTCAGACACTGACTGATTCCCTTTGCCCCACTGTTTACACTTTATTTGATTCTCATAGCAAAGCTGAGGGGTCTTTTTTTGCTTTTCTTAGAGTCTCTTGGAGTTTTGCCATCTCCTTGAGTCTCACTTTGATGAGAAAATATTTGCCTCTCATTGCTGAAACGCAACCAGAAGCTATTTCCAACGTGATCTTTTTTTTGCACAATCATTTCTGTACCTGGGCATAAGAATAAAAGTGGGTCTTTGTTCTCACTGTTGAGTACTTGTGTGACAAATCCTATTAAAAACAACTGATATACTTAAACTAGCACTTTTTTTTCATTACTATTATTTCTGGGACAGTGAGGCTTACTGGTCATACTAACAGTCTGAGTGAACGTTAGATGTTATTGCCCTTCTGTAAATGAGGAAGGTCAGGGAAGTTGCAACACCACAGCCTCTTCTCATGTCAGCATGTCAATGTAGCCATCCTCCCCTACAACCTTGAGTGATTTGCTGCTGCTGTTTGGCACATCAGGTTTGAGGGGTTTTTTCCTATTCTTATTCCTCTTTTCTTCTGAGGGCATGATTCAGCTGCATAAATGCAAGAATCTGAGATTTTATTTGCTGTTTAGATATCCTGACTAGACCCTAATTGTCTTTCCAGAAAGTATAGCTTGTAATTAAGCCATTTGTAATGTCTCACAGTCCTCTGCAAACATTTGCAAATCGTATGTGAGTGTATCTGGAAACCTTACATGTTTATATTTAGGCAAACAAATCACACTGTGGTTGACCTTTCCACTTTAAAGTTGGCTCTTTTCAGCCTCTAGATAAAATTCTGCATATGGAAATACAGTGAAACCCTTACTTCTGGTTTCAGCTGGTTCAGGTGGAGCCATCTGGAAGATTATGATCACAGCCAGTCTATGGCTTACAGAGTAGGAACCAGAGCCCAGAATGGGCATATGATAGTAGGATCCCATGCAGAATACAGGCTGGGGTGCAGTGATCCCTGGTCAAGTTCCTTGCTGAGAGGCCATATTGCTGGATGTTGCATAAACTGAAGGAAGTGGGTACAACAGAGGCTGTTAATTAGAAGCAAGGGATTGCCACCTTGTCATGAGATCAAACAGTTGGAAATGCCCAGATTCACATTATTATGAATTCTTTAATTTTAGAAAAAGGAAGGAATTAACTCCTTTTTGTAGAACACTTGCAACCACAGCAGTGATATCAGGCTGGAAGCTCTTTGGTTGTTCTTCCTTCTCTCAGGTTTGATCAGCTTTTGAAATCTGCTTCCAATCAGAACAATAGGACGTATCAAACCAGATCCATGAAAACAGATGTATCTGTATTTGAAGAGACAAAGGGGTTCCTGTGGTAGGCAGTGTTGATTATATAATCCTCTGTATCACCAACAAAGACCCATGTGTCTTTACAAAGCAAGTTTAACATTTGGATTTTCTCAGTGAACTTGGGAGACTCTTGCTGACTGATCTCCTCAACCCAGCTGTTGAAACCCTTCAGAAGAACAACACAGCCAAGGGGATTGGGAAAAAGCAGAAAAAAGTGCACTAGCCTGTAGGAGTAACGGAGAAAGGTATAGACAAGAAATAGTCTTTCACTCCTTATGGGAGAAAACATGCTCACCTTTAAACATCTCAACTTCTTGAGAGTGGGGTTGTGCAGCACAGCACTGAAACAAGTATTTTTGTGACAGATATGCGATGTCTGTTGGACTACTGCATGGAGGAGTTTGGAATTACTAATATCAAATAGAGCTACAAAGCACACGTATTCACTAACAAAAAGAAGAACAAAGATAGCTGTTGGCAATGTTAACTAAGATGCATGTTTTGTAAGCAGTTTTCATACGTCATTCTGAAGGCCAAACATTGAGAAAAATAATTCAGCCTACATAACAAGCAATGGGTATTACTCCCTCTGCAAAAGGCGACAATGGACAACAGTTATGTGCCCTGAAGTGAGGCTTTACAGAGGCTTTCCCCTTCAGAGTTGTTCAGAGGCTTCTTTCTTCTGCTTTATCAGGAATCAGCTCAATCCGAAGCCTCAATGAATTACTTAAACAGGAATAGCTGACAGAGCTCATGAGAGGCTGCTAGGGTTTTCCAAGAGCTCGTGACTCCTAGACCTCCCTACCCAGCAGCAGCTGCCACCCTGACTTCCCTCGGTGTTTTTTTGGGAGCCCCCACAACATCATAAGCATCTCCCTCAGGATCTAGAAGATCTAAAAACAAGCCCAAATGCTGCAGTGCCTGTTGTCTGCCTCTCTTTGTTCCATTCAACACAGTAAATTAGGTCTGTGACATAGCACTACTGCCCATGAAGAGCAAGCTGTGGTCCAGCTATCTATCTCAGCAATTCCTCTACAGCTTGGAGTTACCTACGTCTGAACATGGAGGAAAGATCTCTGGCATTTGATGGAGACACATTTGGACTGAACACTCAGCTTGTAGAATAATAAAGGAGGAGAACCTGGATTCCACCTGGAGCAGCAGGTTTACAAAAAGCATGCAATCCAGACAGCAAAGAAAGAAGCATAACCTCTGCTTTACAGATAGACAGCTGTGGGATAAATGGACCAACTGATCTGTATGAAGGCTTATATAGTGGTTAGGAATCCAGTGAAGAACAGCTCAGAAACAGGTTATGCTAGCAAGTCTGAAACATATTTGATTTCATTTGTTTATTTGTTCTTTTTCATATTCAGACAAGACTAAGTTACCTATAAACATCATGTGTATATTTACACAATATATCTTATGTATATAGAGGCATATTAAAGGACTTCAGAAATATCCTCCACACATCTTTCAATTATCATCACACAATGTCAATCTTTATTATCCTTTCACAGCTGGCACTTCTCCACTTTTAGCAAGAAAAGATGGCTGGCTTGGTAGATGAGAGCAGTGAATATTGTCTGCTTAGACTTCATAGAATCATAGAACTGTTTAGGCTGGAAAAGAACTTTCTCCCATAAAATAAAGCTTGTGACACTGTCTTCCATAAGATCCTCAAAGAAAAGCTGATGAAGCATGGGATGAACAAACAGAAAAGTGGCTTGAAAACTGACTGAAAAACCAAAGAATGGTGATCAGTAAGGCAAAGTCTTCATGGAGGTCAGTGACTAGCAGTGTACCCCAGGGAACAATCCAGTCCTCATCAACACCTTCACTAATGATCTGGATGATGGGGTAGATTGTACCCTTGGCAAGCTTGCTGATGACCCCAAACTGGGAGGAGTGGCTGATGTATCAGAGGGTTATGCTGCCATCCAGAAAGGGATCAGCAGGCCAAACAAATGGGCTGGCAGAAACCTCATTGAGTTCAACAATGGAAAGTGCCATGTCCTGCACTGGGGAGGAAAAACCTCAAGTGCCAGGACGTGCTGAGTGCTGACCAACTGGAAAGCATCTTTGCAGAAATGTCTCTATGGGAGTCCTGGTGGACACCAAGTTGAACCACCAATGTGCACCTGCTGTAAAGAGGGGCTTTTGATATCCTGTGCTGCCTTAGGAGAAGTCTTACCACAAATGGAAGGAAAGATTCCTTCCCTTCTGCTCAGCACTGGGGAGGCCACATCTGGAGTACTATATACAGTTCTGGGCACCCCAGTTCAAGACAGTCACAAACATATTGGAGAGAGTCCAGTAAAGGGCCACCACTGATATGATAAAAGGACTGGATCATCTCTTCTGTGAGCAAAGACTGAGAGAGGTGGGATTACTCAGCTGAAAAGGAGAAGACTCAGGAGGGTTCTTATCAATGTGTATGAATAGCGTTAGCACATGCAAGAGAACTGGGTGATCAGGCCCAGTCAACACAGGTTCATGAAAGGCAAGTCTTGCCAAACTATTCTGAACACCTTCCATGACAAAGTGACTCATCTACTGGATGATGGAAAGGCTGTGGATGTGGTCTTCCTGGACTTCAATAAAGCCTTTGACACAGCTTAGGAAACTATCAGCCTCTGGACTGGACAGGTGAAATCTCCCATGGGTGAAAAACTGGTTGGCTGGCTGGGCCCAGAGAGTGGTGGTAAATGGTGTTAAATCCAG
>WAAB01009443.1:0-19936 GCA_013389865.1 Piaya cayana
TGCCTGGTAAGTGGAGTAGCTTGATTTCATGGATGGTTTTTAGCCCTCAATGTTCTTCCGTATCAGAAGTAAAACTGATCATAAATTGCAGGTGGTTTGAGTCCTGTTAGTTCATTGACAATTGAACCAGACCTTCAGGAAACAACCCATCAATTGTATTTAGTGGGATCAAATCAACTGCCTTAGCCCCAATGAGAGGAAGCTTACTGACTTTATTATGTGCAAAAATGTACAGATTGGCTGCATGGTATAGCATGAAATCTGTATTAGAAAACACCTAAGATGCGTTGAGATGACTCTGTGAGACCTATTCCTGCTGCAAGCATGTATGAAGAGTGGTGCGTGAAGAGCATGTGCACCCCACATGTGATGTGCCCTTGGAAGCAGTGTGGTCTCACAGAGCTGGAGCTTATCACCTCTTGTTGTTCATGCCAGGTTTGGATTCAAGAGCTGCTGTGTGACCTGACAGTCACTTGGAAACCTTCTCTAATTTGAACTCTGCTGTGTGGTTGCCAGTGAAGTAAGACATTATCAATGGAACTAGCAGGTCTAATGTTAGACCCTGTGAAAGCCAGGCTTATGACTAGGCGTACTGGTTTTCAGTATTTCTGCAGCATTTTTCTAGTGTGTGCTGTGCACCAAGACAACAAAGCTAAAAAAAAACAATACATTTCAAAGGAGGAAGAGGCCAAACACAGATTTCTAGAACCCAGTGCATTTCAGAATAGGGGAAAGAAAAGAAATACATCAGCTGCAAGAGAAAGCCTCTTGCACCACATGTGCATTTCTGAAGGCTGGCTGTTTTCTTTCACTGTTTTTGCTTCTTTCATTAGACAAACAGAGGCAGTGACAGTGACTATATCTAATGTTGGCAATTTATGAGGACACTATTCAGTGAGTACTGGCTGTGGCCATTCTCCTGGGTGCTTGCATCTTTGCTGGCTATACAGGGACAAAAGGAGCCTGGTTCTCAATTCCTAGGGAGCCACCAAGGAAACAGGGAGGATGTGACTTACTGCTGCTGCTGCTTTTGCAAACTTGCTGGGAGACTTTAACCCATTAATCTCACAAGAGCTGTGTGTGACAGCTGGATGTGATGTACTGATGTTACTGGATGGATCTTAGGAGAGACTTAGCTTCCAGAACCTCTCAGTTTTGCTACTCTACTAAGGTAAATGCAGATAGATAGACCAAACACTGTCCTGTAGTGCTGAAGATGATGGTTCCTGGGAAAGCATCTGCCATGGAGTTCTGGGCCAACTGGACCCAGCTGGGTGGTGAAAAGCACCCTCCTGGGTGTCAGCATGGGTTCCCAAAACACTAGTTGTGTTGGACCATAGAGCAGTTGCACTCTTCTGTCCAGGGAAACAGAGAGAGAGGAGCCATATAAACCACCAAATTGGAAGAAGAACTGCCCAGGAGAGCTGCAAATGCAAAAGCAGCCATGACTCACAGAGGCTTGAGGCTGTGCAACAGTGTGTGAGCTGGAAAGGGCTCAGAGCTTGGTGGTGGTGTCTCCAGGGGCAGGAGACTAGAGGAGTGTGAGTGAGCCAGTCTTGAAGTTATGTCCCAAAACAATAAGCACTCAGTGAATTCCCTCTGCAAAGACCTTGCATGGCGTAGGTCCATCCAGCTCCAGGAAGACCCTCTTATCCCCTGTACTGTGTACACTGTCCACATTGAGGTGTTTCTCATCCTAGAAAGCAATGAGAAAGTGTAGCCCAGAGCAGGGTAGCAGTAAAGGTTTGGAATAAAAGAGAAATGAGCCATGTCTGGCAGGTTCAGGAGCTTGTCAGGTCTAGAAGGTCAATCAGGGTGTTCAACAGCAAGATTATTGCAGCTGTCAATTCAAGATAATAAGCAGAGGCATTTCAAGGCAAAAGTAATGCACGGTGAGAGCATCCTGGAGTGGGTGGTCAGGTAAATCAGGGGTGTTTTTCTCAATATCCACTGCTGGATCCGGAGGGAGAGAGGAGTGAGGCAGACCTGAGAAGGTTTTGAAGATGTTTGCAGTAGGGCTACAAGGGCCTGAGAGAGCCAGTGAAAAGGCTGTACTGAGGCACCCAGAAGACACATTGAGCCTGAACCTGCTGCTTGTGGGCAGATGGGTGAAGAGCAGCCCTGTGGCTGGCAGGATGCTCTCTTCCCAAAGAGGAAGCTCTTTGAACCACATGCAATTTCCCTACGTGGATGTTTCATTTCTGTGTCTGCACATCTCCTGCACCAGGTTACAGAACCATCTTTCCTGAGCAAGTCAGACTGAGACTTGCCTGGGAAATTTGTGCCATCATGGCCCTGCAAGGTCTGTCTCTGGCCTTTCTCCTGGTCCTTGCCCCTCTACTGCTTGCACAGAGAGAGATCTTGAAGAGTGAAGAGGGAGCCCAGGAAGCAGGTAAGAGTATGTTGTGCCTCTCTCTTACAGAAAAGGTTTTTCTGCTCCTCTGTGCGCATTTGCTACAGGACTTCACCCTGTTTGGCTCACAGTAGTTGGGTTGAGGAGATCTGCAATTGGTATCTGCATAAGTCCTGAGATGCTTGGATAACTTGGTCAAGTTGTGGTGGGGTAAAACTCTGTTTTGGGATGGAGGGCAGCTCAGTGTGCTGGGACAGCCTCCCTAAACATGGGAACTGAAAAGTTTATCTGGGGGCTGGGCAGTTTCCCTGGGAGCAGGAGATGGCCAGTTCTTGTTTCACAGTGGACAGATGAATCCAGGACAATCAGAGTGGTGGTGGACTTTCTGAGGCAACCCAGGCAGGATTGCTGTTGCAGGGGAAGGCGGTGGTGGTGTTTAGCAAAGATATGAAGACCTATGAGATGAATGCCACTGTTAGCTTGGAATTGTTCTTGGAATTTTTCTGTTCTTCCTCTGTGCCAGGGAGGGCTAGGAGCACCTCCTAGATCTCTGCTGGGCTCTTCCTATGGAGACTGTGTAGTGTGCCCTGACTTTGCCTATTGATGTACTCATGGGACACAGCAGGAGCGGCTACTCTTTGCACCATGGGCTGGAAGGCCTGAGCTGTGAGTCATTCCCTCCACAGCGATTTGGGAGCAGAAGTGGCTTACCAAGTCATTGAGGGGTTATGAGTCATATAAGCCACTGCTGGTAGCTAGAGCAATGCCCCATTCTAGCAAACCCTCAGCTGTCTGAAGCAGGATGGAGCCCATTTCCCTCTATTCAGTAGCAGCTCCTGCCACTTTCTCCCATTCCTCATCCGCCATCCCTGAGAAGCCCTCCTGGTAGTCACAGTTCTTCTCTCCTTGGCCTGAGGAGTCCCACCTGGAGGATGCTGTGATAGGCTCAGGAGAGACATTGGCTCTGAGTGGCAAGGGGAGATTTTTTTGAACGTGTGTCTACAGAAGAGGAGTGGGTCAATGAATTGAGGTCCTGGTCATTATCCCATACCATGGTACTGGCATCTGCAGCACCGAAGGCAGTCACTGGAGTCTGGATTAGGAGTAGTCCAGAAGAGCTGCAGGCATAGGCAGAGCTTGCCTTCACCTGCACAGACAGAAAAGCCCTAATGCCAGACCAAGGCTCTCGCAAGATGTTTTCCTGCAGCTGGTGGTCTTCAAGTGTCATCAAGGAATCATACATAGATGTATGCCTTTTTCACTTTCTCTCCCTGTCCTGTGTCCTCATTGTTCAGGAATAGCCGTGAAAATCTGAATGACTCACATGCATTTCCTAGACCAGAACTAGACAACAAAGGTCCACATTACTTGCTGACAGAGCCTATGGCCTAGTTTTGCTGACATACCTCTGCCTGCTGAGGTCTGCATGAGACAGCCTTATGCTTTCGTTCCTCACACTTACAACACCCCCTCTTGTGCCTTGGCCTTGCCAGCTGTTTTCTCACTGGCTTCTCTTTTTGATGTCTATTCCCTTAGGAAAGCAACCTGTTTGTGACTGTGTTCTCTTGCATTGCAGGTCAATGTCAGCCTCCTAAATCAGCCAGGCTGTGCCCTGACTGTGTGCTTCACTCTCCATGTAAGGGTGTTTCTAGCTGGCCTTTCAGATTGTAAAACGTTCTAGGGACAGCCAGACTTTTGGAAGCTGTGTTCTGACAAGTACCAGAAGGAAAAAAAATGTTCCTCTCCCTGGGTGGAAATCTGCTCTTTGGCGCATGGTTCATTTTTATGAAGCAGAGGGATTTCCTCCCCACTGACTGTAGTCCCTGATCAAATGCTGCACACTGGGCAGGTAGCCCAGACACTGCTGGGAGGACAGATCCTGAATGTCAACCTGGGTCAGGAATATGAGTGGGTGTGTGCTGCTTCAGGGAGGTTTAATGACAAGAGGGGACAAGGTATATTCTGGGGATGCCTAACAAGGTATGGACTGAGTTTCAGCTCTGTCAAGGTTTTCAGCTGTCACAGTGAAGTGTGTGTTCTAATGGTGGTGTAAGGAACCCAGCTGCAGAGGGGGAAGTTCTGGACAGCTCATGCTGTCTCAAAGGGCAGGGATGGTGGCCACAAACCTTTGTGATGGAGAGCCAGCATGCAGGATTGAGATGTTGGCATGAAAACCTGCTACCAGATAAGGGAAGTGTGGCAATACCCCTGTTCGAGTGTAAGGGTTTGCAGCCCATTAGTGCTGGCTGGCAACAAGCAGGCAGTTGTAGAGGCATGTGTAACTGAAGAGAGGTGTTTAATCCTATTTTAGGGCAGGCCACCCCCTACCCTGATGCCTCCTCATGCATTAAGTTTGCACTGGGTGAGTGAGTCTGGGTGACATGTGCACCAGGGCAGGACTAGACAATCTTGTTTTGGGTGAAGTGCACAGAAAAGGCTGGGTGCACAAAGTGCGGCGTGAGCTTTGTGGCCAGTGCTGTGAATGTAGATGTGGAAGTCTGAGGGCAGGTTATTGGTGCTGCCAGCTGCCTCATGGGGCCAAGTCAGAAGGCTGTGCAATGGCAGAAGATGCTTACTGGGTCTGGGACAGTCCCACAGCCCCTTCCTTTGGGAGAGCACAAGGAAGAGCATCCACCAGGCTGCTGGATCATGCTGACTAGAATCCCTCCACAGCTCATGGGTGGGCAGCAGGACCTGCAGGTAACCCTCCAGCACTGCACCTGATCGTCTAGGGTATCATCCTGGGTTGTGCTCAAACTGTGTTATCCTTCTCAAGTGAGTGGGACCAGCACACCTCCAGATGGGGCCTCCTGCCTTCCAAGGGCACAGCTGGAGCCCAGCGATCGATCCCCAGGGCTCTCCCACATGGCCTCTGGCACACAGGAAGATGTCCCTCCAGCTGATTCCATGCTGTGGTTTATCCTGAACCAGAACAGCTGAGCAGCTGAGCTGTGCTGGGAACTATGTGCCATCAGTCCCCCAAATCAGATGCATTTCCAGCAGGACCCATCCCTTGTGGAACGGGACTGCTATCTGTCAGGGTAAGCACAGCAACATATCACCCTGACCCCAGACTCCTTAGTTGGCAGGAAACAGTGACAGTCCAGGAGTGGGCGATCTGGATGCCTGTGTATTCCCCCCTTTTCCAGCAGTGCCAGGGCACCTTTTGTCTCAGCTACTTGCCACAGGCAGATGATGAGGTCTGTACTCCTAGGAAGGGGTTCAAAGGCAGGAATCCTTACTGGTAAACATCTTCTGCCTCCACATGGAGAGCTTCAGCTGTGAAGCTGGGAGGAGGAATAGATGGAGGCGTTCAGCTCAAGGCTTTGGCAACTTACACTGCATGTTGCCCCAGGGAAAATTCTCTGGGGTTTAGGTGAACTCTGATATGGGAGGCTGTCACTGCTCACTTGGGAATAAGGAGGGCCAAGAGGTCTCAGATGCCCCATGAAAGGTGGAACCCAGTGGAGGCTTAGGAGTCAGGGAAATAGAGGAGATGATAAACCCTGTAACCTGAACAGTACCTGAGCACACTCTGGGAGTAGAGGGGGTGTTGTGTGAGTCACAGGGAGAGGTCAGTGTCATGGTGAGGAGACAGGTGTTGTCGAGCCTCCTCTTGCTACTTCCAGAAATACTCCTCACCAAATTTTATCTCTGATAGAAACATGTCAAAGACCTTTTTCGTGGGACCCAAGAATCCAGATGGCTCCAGTCCATGAGAATTACAAAAAGAACGAAGAAGTGACTCTGAGCTGCAACAGTGGTTTCCAGCCATCCTTCACCTATGTCAAATGTGCAGGGCCAGCTCAGCCATTGAATTATTCTGGATCTCTAAACAGAGATGTGTGGCTAGGGAGGAAAAGCAGTGATGCCTGGATCCACATAGAGGGGAACATAGTGTGCATCGGTAAGCAGGGTGTCAGAATGTGCTTTTCATGGAGATCTGTGGTCAGATCCTGCCCCATCCATCCATTTCTGAGCTTCCACCATCACCACTCTGGCCAGAGATGCATTTATGATGCCTAATTTGGGCTACTCAGATCTCCCTGTTTTAGATACCTGAAACCATTCCCCCACCAAATGGGGGAATCATTTTCCTGGACAAACCACAGCCCCAGCTGATACTCACCGACAAGGGCAGCTCCCTCCTAGCAAAACCTGTTAAGAGGTCATGTCATGACAGATCATCGTGTTGCCTTCCCTCTTCCTTCAGGGGCTGGAGGGATTGGTGGGGATTGCTGATATCCCACCAAATAACATTTTCCCTCATCAAAGCCTCCCATGCTAACTAACATCCACTTTCACTTCTGCCAGAAACATGCCCAAGGCCTCACTGGGGCCAAAGACTCTGGCTGGCACCAGACCAGAAGAATTACAAGAAAAATGAAGAAGTGATACTGAGCTGCCCTGAGGGCTTCCAGCCATCCTTCAGCCATGTCAAATGTACAGGAAAAGTCCTGTCCATCATCAATGGGAAACCTCAACACAGAGAAGCTTGGTTTGGAAGGGACAGCACAGGCAAATGGATTGACATTCAGCCTTCTTTCAGCATGGAGTGCATCGGTAAGGGAGACATCAGGAGCTCTCCTGTCTGTCCCACTCTGCCATTCCTGAGCAGGGAAAGGCAGGCTGTGCCTGCAAAGGCAGTTTCATGCTCTCTGCCTTCCTGGGGAAATGGTGTGTGCTGCTGAAAGCAGAACTGAGGCAGCCCTTGAGTCTGTTCTGAGTCCAGTCTGTGGTTTACCACTGGGTGGGAAGTTCATGCTGAAGGTGCGGACAGTGAGTGTCTCCCTGGGGGCTTCTGGCAAGAGCATGTGCAGTTAAAACAGGGGCTGCAGTGCTGTAGGTCTGTTAGGCACGTGTGTCATGGGCCAAAGGCATGATGATAGGGTCTGGGGGATCAGGGTCTGCTTCTTGTGTTCTCTCAGCCTGTGCAGGCAGGGCAGATGCCTGACTTCCTCCACACATGCTGGTCTTCCTTCCCAATCTCTGCTGCATGCTTTTGGGCTCAGACTTCGTAGCATTCTCAGGAGGATTCAGGGTGTTGTTGTCCTGCATGAGGGATAAGCAGAGCACCAGGGTAAAATGGTAGTCCACCATTCTTTGGAGGCTTTGAGCATAGTACGAGTGCCTCACCAGTGCCACAAGTACCTGGAGCTCCAGCTCCTCCTGACCTTTACTGGAAGTCCTGGGGGAAGCAGTGTGAGGACCTTCTTGTCCTCATTCCTTAACTGATGACATGGTACGGGGATCTGCTTCAGGTGGTGTCCTGCAGCTCCATCCCTTACCTTGATGTGCAAAGGAAGGGGATGGGGGATCCCTGTTCTATCCTCTGGCATGCCCTGCAGGACCACCATCCACCCTGCTAATGCCTTCTCATCTTGTGGGTGCAGAGAAATGCCAGAAGCCCCAGTGGGANCTCCACTGTTTCTGTCTCAGAGATACTCCAGGTTGTGTCAGAGACCTTGGAGATTTCCAGCACCAGCATCAAACTGAACTGGACCTGCAGGCTCCCTGATGTCTGCAAGAACATTCGAGCCAGGTGCCGCCTAGAGGAGCCTTCCTCCCCTCCCTGTGAGGCTGAGGAGGTGAAGGGAGAGGAGATGTTATATGGCCAGGAGGGAACATTCACTTGTGCACCTCTGCAGCCCTTCACTGTCTACAGTGTCATCATCTCCCTGCCCCCCAGCACGATCCTGTACACACGGCTCCTCAGGACAAAGGAAATGCGTACGTTTAGATGAAACGTAATGCTGCTTTTCACCTGGCAGCACAGTCTTAGCTCCCTGCATTGATAGTCCTGGGACTGGGGCTGCTTGGAGCCTGTGGGGCTTAGGGGAAGGGGCTGTGCAGGGCTCTGGAGAACAGCAAGTCCCCTCCTCACTCTCCTTTTTCTCACCACGCCATTGCTGCTGCTATGGTACATGTGGGGATAAATTCTGATCAGTCCAGTGCATGACCCTGTCCTCCTTTGCTTCCAGTGCCAGACAAAGTGGAGAAACTGTGGCTGGATCCAAGCACAGGGTCCCTCCAGTGGGAGGCTCTGCCCTCCTGCAAAGGGGAGATCATCGGATACCAGGTACCTGGAAAGCAATAAATACCTCTGGTCCTGCCCCCCTTGCCAGGCACCTGTCTGCTTAGAGCTTTGTGCAGCCGAGGGGAGAGATATGAGGCCCCTTTGGCCAGGGCTGACCNTCCAGTCTGTGGTTTACCACTGGGTGGGAAGTTCATGCTGAAGGTGCGGACAGTGAGTGTCTCCCTGGGGGCTTCTGGCAAGAGCATGTGCAGTTAAAACAGGGGCTGCAGTGCTGTAGGTCTGTTAGGCACGTGTGTCATGGGCCAAAGGCATGATGATAGGGTCTGGGGGATCAGGGTCTGCTTCTTGTGTTCTCTCAGCCTGTGCAGGCAGGGCAGATGCCTGACTTCCTCCACACATGCTGGTCTTCCTTCCCAATCTCTGCTGCATGCTTTTGGGCTCAGACTTCGTAGCATTCTCAGGAGGATTCAGGGTGTTGTTGTCCTGCATGAGGGATAAGCAGAGCACCAGGGTAAAATGGTAGTCCACCATTCTTTGGAGGCTTTGAGCATAGTACGAGTGCCTCACCAGTGCCACAAGTACCTGGAGCTCCAGCTCCTCCTGACCTTTACTGGAAGTCCTGGGGGAAGCAGTGTGAGGACCTTCTTGTCCTCATTCCTTAACTGATGACATGGTACGGGGATCTGCTTCAGGTGGTGTCCTGCAGCTCCATCCCTTACCTTGATGTGCAAAGGAAGGGGATGGGGGATCCCTGTTCTATCCTCTGGCATGCCCTGCAGGACCACCATCCACCCTGCTAATGCCTTCTCATCTTGTGGGTGCAGAGAAATGCCAGAAGCCCCAGTGGGACCCCAGGTTTATCTTTGATGAAGAACTGGGAACCTTCAATCCAAATGAAGTGGTGAAGATGAGATGCCCTGAGGGGCACTGGCCTCCTCCCATGGAGATTAAATGTGTGAAGCTGAAACCAAGGGAAAACTCCATGATTCTTCGCAGTGGATGGATTGTGAGGCATGGCGAAGGACGCTGGGGCAGAATGGAGGAGAACTTGACCTGTGTGGGTAAGTAAGCAAATTAGCCACTGTGGCAGCACTCTGTCTGTTGTCCACAGGCAGGGAGAGAGGTGCTGCATGTGTCCATCAGCTTTAGGGCCATGTGCTTGGGATATGAGGGTATGGGGTGGCCATTCACTCCAGAGAGAGCTTCTGCTGTGGTATCTCAGGTTTTTGTCCATGCTGTTGGCAGCTGGAGCAACCTACAGAGTGCTGAAGGGGACAAATCCTCACCACTGTCCATAGGGTGCCAGGCTGTGTGCACAGACCAGCCAGATGGGTCTGCCTAGAAAAGAGTTCCAGGAGCAGGACGGCAGGGCCATGCTCTAGCTGCTGGGTTTGTTAGCCGAGTCATGAAAGGGACAGGTAACCAGGTCAGTTTCTAGCCCCAAGGTGGCAGCTGCAGAGAGGTCAAAAGTACCCTCCCACAGTCAATGCCGCCCCCATAGAAACTCTGGGAATGGTCCAGGACCAAAGGAAGATGCAGGCATTACCTTTAGTGTCGTCTGTGAAGAAGGCAGAATGGCATCATTCACATTGTGCTGGGGATGCAGTAGTGAGTGACTGGTGGGAATGATGGAGGTAGGCTGCAAGGGGAGGAGGGGAAGGGTGTGACATTCTCCACTGTTTCTGTCTCAGAGATACTCCAGGTTGTGTCAGAGACCTTGGAGATTTCCAGCACCAGCATCAAACTGAACTGGACCTGCAGGCTCCCTGATGTCTGCAAGAACATTCGAGCCAGGTGCCGCCTAGAGGAGCCTTCCTCCCCTCCCTGTGAGGCTGAGGAGGTGAAGGGAGAGGAGATGTTATATGGCCAGGAGGGAACATTCACTTGTGCACCTCTGCAGCCCTTCACTGTCTACAGTGTCATCATCTCCCTGCCCCCCAGCACGATCCTGTACACACGGCTCCTCAGGACAAAGGAAATGCGTACGTTTAGATGAAACGTAATGCTGCTTTTCACCTGGCAGCACAGTCTTAGCTCCCTGCATTGATAGTCCTGGGACTGGGGCTGCTTGGAGCCTGTGGGGCTTAGGGGAAGGGGCTGTGCAGGGCTCTGGAGAACAGCAAGTCCCCTCCTCACTCTCCTTTTTCTCACCACGCCATTGCTGCTGCTATGGTACATGTGGGGATAAATTCTGATCAGTCCAGTGCATGACCCTGTCCTCCTTTGCTTCCAGTGCCAGACAAAGTGGAGAAACTGTGGCTGGATCCAAGCACAGGGTCCCTCCAGTGGGAGGCTCTGCCCTCCTGCAAAGGGGAGATCATCGGATACCAGGTACCTGGAAAGCAATAAATACCTCTGGTCCTGCCCCCCTTGCCAGGCACCTGTCTGCTTAGAGCTTTGTGCAGCCGAGGGGAGAGATATGAGGCCCCTTTGGCCAGGGCTGACCAGCTCCACACTGCTCACATTTCTGGTGGTTTCAGGTCCCCTCCTGTCCCCACTCAGCAGCCCTTAACCGCAGAACTGCCCTGAACAGGAACTGGAGATTGCTGCTGTTTCCTAATAGCTTCCTATCCTTCCTCTAGGTGAACATCACGGCCAGAAGAGCACACGATGGCAGCTTCCTTGAATTTGACCAGGTGTTGGTGAACCAGTCTGTCACTCGGTACACACTACCTCATCAGGCACCTGGAAGCAAATACAGGGTGACAGTGCAGGGTATCACGGCAGCTGGTGCTGGAGCTGCATCACTGCTGGAATTTCAAAGCTACGTTGCAGGTGATGGTTGCTCTGTCCTGGGTCTGGCCAAAGTGGCCTCTCTGGGAATGAGTGCTGAGCCTGGAGCAGGTCCAGAGTTGTATGTGCACTCAGCTTGTCATCACTAAGACACAGGTTGGGAGAGTGAGTGCCTCTGACAGCCTGACTAAATAGTGAGCCGCATAGCTGGGTGAGTCCTGCTTTGAGGGGCTGCATCACCTGCTCCCTAGAGCAGCTGCATCGCTTCAGCCCCTGTCAGAACAGAGATGCCCTTCTACTTTTCCAGTGCAGGGAGGGCTCAAGGTCAGATGACACTAGGGCTGCTGACCTGGCTCTGTGTGTCTTCTTGCTCTCTGCAACATCATTGGGTGGGCTTTTTGACCTTCTGGTTGTATGTGGGAGAGCGGACAAGTTCCTGTGTGCCAGAGCAGCCCTCCCTCTTCCCTGCCTAGTGGATATGAGAGAAGGTTTTGCCTTACTGTGGATCCTTGCAGCAGTCAGAACAGCAGAGCCTGGATACAGGTGCCTACACAGATGTAGGCAATGCCCATCTGGGTCAGGGCTGTTGCTGTCTCATGTTCCAGGCCCTGGCACCCACTCCTGGCTGTGTCTCAGTTGCAGGGCAGCCTCTGGGCCCGTGGCCAGGGACAGCGGTCACGGTGGTGGTAGTGCTGTCGGTGATGGTCCTCCTGTCAGCAGGGATCCTGTGGTTTGTGCTGTCCAGGTGAGTAGGCAGGAGAGTTGGAGTCACTGCTCTGCATCAAGCCATCCTGCCCTGTGTGATGGCTGGGGATGGAGAGGAGATTCCTTCAGCTACACCCACCCTTCTCCAGACATGGGGGATGTAGCTGGCTGGTCCTACCATAGCTCAGCTGTAGGTCTCCTGACTGGTGTTCACAAACATCTTGGAGCTGGGGCAGAGGCTGTGTGTGCTTGGAGACACCATCCCTTTTTGCTGTTGCTGTCATTGCTGCTGTTACCTTGGGCTACAGAAACTGTCAGCCTCCGGCCTGGACAGGCACACACTCTCCTGGGTGGAGAACTGGTTGGCTGGCCGGGCCCAGAGAGTGGTGGTAAATGGAGTTAAATCCAGCTGGAGGCCAGTCACAAGTGGGGTCCCCCAGGGCTCAGTGCTAGGTCCAGCCCTGTTCAATGTCTTCATCAATGACCNNNNAATATGCTGCCCAGGGAGGTGGTTGATTCGCCTTCCCTGGAGGTGTTTAAGTTACGGGTGGACGGGGTCCTGAGGGACATGTTTTAGTGTTTGGTGGGAGTGGTTGGACTCGATGATCCAGTGGGTCTCTTCCAACCCGGTGATTCTGTGATTCTGTGATTCTGTGATTCTGTGTTAATGGGCAATGCCTGTCAGCTTTAGACACCTCAGGAAGCGTGGGCAGAGCTTAGTTCTTCTAACCCAGCAGGGTCCTGGGCCATGTCAGCCTGTGCCCTGACTCAAAGCTGCCTTTTGCCTTCTCAGGAAAAAGAAGGCCTTGACCAGCAAAGCTGAGGAGGAGCATTACACAGGTAGGGCACCCTCACAAAGAAGCTTATAGGGCTGAGGTTGGAACTGGGATGGGAGCAGGTCTTTTGCAGGACAGCCTGTTGCCATCCTGGTGTGGTTGCAGGCAGCCCAGTTGGCTCAGTCTGTCCTGCTAAATCAGTGTGTCCAACAGCTGCTACTCCCAGAGGAGAACTTCCTCCAGCTGTCTTTTCCAACAGACCCTAGGGCGGGTGTCAGTGAGGGTTGGAATCTGGCCTTCATACTCTCTGTGTTCGGGGCAGGCAGCTCCTGTGCCCAGCCTGGCTGCTATGCCAGTGTGTGTCCCAAGGTGCCCTGCAGCTCCCAGTACTGCTGCCTGTCTGTGTGTGCCCTGCTCCTTCTCCCATATGTGCTAGATGCCTTAGGCTGTTTCTGTCATCCCATCAGAACTCCAGCCTTATGAGAACGTGGATGATTACTGCGTGATCAAGAAGACTGTTCTGGCAGAAAGAGATGCAGGTAGGCAATGAATTGCCTTGTCTGTGTTCCCACACATGACAGAACAGGGTTGAAAGTGGCAACCATGGTGGCATGAGCTCTATATGCTGTGACACCTCTGCCCTGGGTGCCCTTGGTCTCTGCAGGTAAAGGCATCCAGACTGGAGAGTTGTTGCCCAAGAGTCTGCCTGTCCTGAAGTCCTCAGGAAACAATCAGAACAGTAAGGGAGAAGATGAAGTGGATGTCTGAGACTCAGTGCTGACGGCAACACCCATAGTCCCTTCTTGAGGCTTAGTCCTCCACCTCTGGAAGCAAGACCTCATATAGCTTGTGCTGGGTTATTGCTCCCCCTCAAATTTTGTTTCTCATCAAGTTCCGGCATCCTCTGTTGTGGAGCAGAAGCAACCCACATCCTGGGAAGACCTGCTTGTGCCAGCAAGGACATGTTCTTGTAGTCCTCCAGGCAAAGCCATCTTACCCACATCCTGGTGCCTGCAACTGTTCTCTGAGAGTGAAGCAGCTTGCTGGTTCCCAGTTTTTATTAACCTCGCTCCATACCCTCGTATACATCTAGACCCTGGCCTCTGCTTGAATTTGGCCCAATGCTGATGCCTTTGCAGCTGCACTGCTGTGTCTAAACAACTAATAAATTGTTCTCATTTGCAGGCATTGCCTGCAATGAGACAACTCCACCCTTGTTGCTGTTCCTTTCTGTTTCATGTGTGAAAACCCTGCCTGTATGAATCTTCACAGGAAACCTTGGACTAGGCTTTTCCAGCTCCCTGCAGCCTTGAGGAGGCACACTAAGAAGATGCCTCCTCCCAGTGCCATGCTTCAGCAGCTAATCCCCCTCCTGGACCTCTGTGTTGGTATGTGGCCTGCTCTGATAGTGCTGGTGCTCATCTCCCACTTGGTGAGGTGTGGTTGACTCTGTCCCTCTTGGGAAATCCCATCCTGCAGCCTTTAAGATCTGCTTGATTTTGGCTGCCATTGTTGCCCCAGCATAGCCTCCAGCAGCCCCTGCCTCTCCCACATGGAGGGATGCTGGTGCCTGGTGGAGCCTGGATGCTGCAGGGCAGCTGAAGGCTCTCTGTGGTGAGGGGCACACTGCTGGAAGATGAGGCAATGACCATCCTCTTCTCCTGCTCTGTGTGTGACCTGGGATGTTTCTGTCTCTTTGTGTTGTCCCTTGTTGGACCTGTTGTCTGTGAAATTCTCAAATCCCTCTTTGACTTAGCTGATACTGCCACCTTCTGTGGCCTCCTGTGGCAGAGAGTTCGACAACTTATTTCCTGCTGACTAAAGACGACTTCACTTTTACAGTTTTGAGCTGGTCTTCCATTGGTTTAGGGGAGTGCCTCTTAGTTTTATTCCACACAGTTTGAGGAAGAGTGCTTCCACAGCCACACTGACCCCAGCCAGGGCTGTAACACTCCACAACACGTTCCTTTCCCAGGCAGGGCAGGTGTTCCTGCTTTTGAAAACTACATGTGGAGGTCAGATCCACGACTTCTTCAGTCCTACGATACTTAGCCTTCTCTATCTTCTGTCCCAGAGCTGCGAGCACCACAGTTAAACATTGAGTGCATGGTAAGACCATGTCTTACAGGTCTGGGAAAATCATGTCTTTTTTTGTCCTCCCCCCCCCGAAGAGGTAGTGTTTATTTAGTTGTGTAATTAAATGCTCAGGACACAGAACCTTATACCTGCTTTCTGCCTTATGCCAGGAGGAATTTTCTGCAGTTCCTCTCTCCTTCCTATCACTGACCCTTGTCAACTCTTTTCATAATTCATGAAAGACCTCACACTGCTGCAGTCATTGAGGGGAGGTGCAGTGACTTCTCATGACATCTCCAGAAGCTCTGATTGCAAGCAGTGGTGTTGGGAAGCATGTAGGTAAATGATCAGAAATGGGAGAATTACTTCTTGAATGAGTTCTGGTAACTAAGAATGTTGAGAGTAAAACTCTGGGGCTTTGGTGAAGTGTTCTTTTGGGAATGGCCTGATCCTTGAACATGTGAAACATAAGGCAGAAGCACTGACAGTGATGGGAGGTTAGTTCACCAAAGAGGAAGGGTCCTGCATTTCATGAAATTTCCTTATGTGGTTGTTTCCTTCCAGTGGCTGCTAATCTTGCAGTAAGTCACATACTACCAGAGATCGGAGACTGAGTTGGGCTGAGACTTCAGTTTGCCTGGGGACTTCATGTTAGCATGGCCCTGCCCTTGCTGACTCTGAGCTTACTCCTAGTCCTTGCATCTCTGCTGGAAAAACAGAGCCAGGGAGGACACAATCCCAGTGTCCAAGAAATGCCCTGGGAAACAGGTAAGAAGGGCTTCCTTCTCTCCCCAGGAGAGATTTTAGTCCTCCTCCTGTAACTTTGATATGCGTTTTGACCATATGCAGTGTGTGCAGTGACTCTCTCAAAGAGGACTGAAGCTGGTGCCCATAGCAGTGTTGTGGTGTGGTGAAGCTCTGTTTGGGGGCAGAAGGCAGTAATCCTCAATGTACTGAAGTGAGTTGAGTGGCGATCAATATGAGTTAGGTGGGGGGCTGTACAATTCCCCCCTGGAGGAGGCAGTGTGATTGGGAACAAGAGGTGTCTGCCTGTCTGTCTGTTGTGTAGACAAAGTGTGACCACACCGTCTTCCTGGGGCAATCAGAGCAATGTTCCCAGTGCCAGGCAGAAGGATGCTGATATTACATAAGTAAAGACCTGGGCAGCTGTGTGCTGGAGCCCAGGTGGAGTCCTGAGGGCTATATCAGCTGGGGTGCCTGTCGTCTCTGGAACATCCTGGGAGGCAAGAACTACATTGCAGAGTAGGTGCAGTGGGGGTGCTGTTGGAAGGATGGGATTGGGCTGAATGGTGGGGAATGGGTCATGCCCTGCACTGAGTTAGTGTGACAGTCATTCCCTGGAGATTGCAGGCTCAAATCTGGCATGAATTCATGCATTGTGAATTAGGGAAAAGGTCTTCAGGGAGCAGGGCTACCACTTTCTGTAGAAGTCCCTGCCTGCCAGAGAGCCCTTCCTCTCTGTCATGCATGGACCAGAAAGCTGCCGAGCCAAACTCAACTACACGTTTGGACCTCCTTGTCTACTCTAATAAAGGTTGTTTGAGACCAAAACTTTACTCAGTCTCCTTGCCTTTGACAGCTGTATTTGTAGATCCTTTCCTGTCAGAAAATGATGTGAAACTTGAGAGATCTATTCTTTGTTTCATTACAGTAGAGACATGCATTGCATAATTTCTCTGGAGACTGAATATGCTTGCAGAGGCTGGTATGGGGAAGTGCCTTCATTGTAGAAGGCAGCAACACAGACTCGTGACTGTAGAAAACCCAGATATCCTTCACCACTGCAAGCTCAGCTCAGTCTGGACCTTCCTAGCACAATCCCTGCATGCACTGGCAGTGTTTCTGTATTCTGTTTTGTAGCCTCTTCTTCCACCTTCCAGGAAGAGATGTGTAGCAATTAAGGCATGATGAGTTCATAAATTATTAGTCTGAATACAAGGTATTAATAAACAGGCACATAGTGGTTCCGAGAAGCAGTTTCCAAGCACACAGCATTTATTTCTCATAATAAAATCCAACCTTGAGCCAATACTGAATTGCAGTGAAACAATTACTGCAGTTTTTTACAAAGAATGGCTACAGCCAGAGCCTTTGGAAATGCTCTGGTCTGAACTGTCACCTGTAGGAGCCAGGCTGGATCCCTGCTTCTCAGCAGCTGTGTAGCACCCTGCAGAAGGAGAACTGGGCTTCAGAGGGCAGTGGACAGTCCCCAAGCACAGCCTTTGTCAGAGCAGTTCTTTAGGGGCAATACTTGACCCGGAATATTCACCAGCACCTGGCAAGCATTGCTTTATGCCTTGTAGCAGGCTTTTCTTTTTACAGGGTGCGTGTGTAAAGCTAATTCAAGACACATCAAGCTAAGAGGAAATTCACCTTTTTGCATTAGGAAACACAGAACTAACTGCCCTTTAATGATTTAACTGCTCCATGATTTTTCTGTGAACAGGAGAAAAATTACACAACCTGTAGTACTGTATATCTTTCCTGCATGTTCAGGAAAGTTCTGCAAACTTCTCTTTATCTTCATGGCCTTTTAAAAAGGATAGTGAGTGGCTTTGCCAAGACGACATAATGGAGAACCTCAACCTTGTCTGCTTCCAGTGTCATTTGATCACCCAGCCACTGGATCAGGGAGCACATGTATTTGTCCCTTACTGCTAACATAGCAGTAGAAGTTCTTTATTTTCTCCCTTATCTTCTTTGCAAGTGTCACCTTTAGTTGAGCTTGCATTTTCTTAGCATCATCTCTGCATACATAAACTGTGTCCCTCTTGCTCCTCCACAGTGTTTCTGTCCACCTCCTATATACTGCCTCTTGTGCTGCAGTTTGCTGTTGCACAAAGCCAGCCCTGAGTATGAGGATGGACTGTTCTTGGGCTTGGAGGGGTCCTTACAGACTTCCAGCTTTCCTGAGCACCTGCTTTGCTGTTTGGAGAGGCTACCCATGGGATCCCACTGACCAGACCCTGAGGAAATAGTAGTCTGCTCTCCCAAGGTCCAGGGCCTGTACTCTGCTTCTTGCCCTTTGCACCCTTCAGGATCTCACAGTCCACTCTTTTGTGGTTGCTACAGGCAACACTGTCATTGATTCTCACCTCCCTAGCCTATTCTTCTTTGTTCATGAATAACGGGTGGAGAAAGGCCCCACCCCTGGATGACCCATCCAGCTCTTGTGCCAAGAAGTTTTTCCCAACTCCCTCCGCAATCTGCAGGAGTACTTGCATCCCTCTGCACTGCCTTTCCAGCAGCTATTGTGGACGTTCGTGTCACCAGGTCTGTTATCTGGAGGCTTCTTCATATACTTTAAAAAAAGTCTTGTCGACTTCTTCACTGGATTGGGTAATCTTTTATAGATTTCTTGTGTGACATCACCTGATGGATAAACATTGTACAGGCATGATTTTGGGCCCTGGAATGCAAGCCAAAGCACTAGTAATGCTTTCCGAGTAACTCTCACCATCCTGAAAAATCACTGCTGAATTTGCCAGTCTGGTGGAATTTTATTCCATTTATTTGGCCAGTGCTTGTTTCTGGCTGGGATGATGCAGCTGTTGTGGTCTGTTGGCATACAGAGCAATCACGGCTCCACAGTGAGTCCTAATGCCATCTGAGTGTGTTGGGAAACAGTGCAAACTCCTTGTGCCTGCCTGGCTGTGCCCCAGTAACCTGGGGCAGTGTTTGGGTCCTTGCTGCTGATTTTGTTGAAAGAAGAGAGCTTCCAAAGTGATACTCTCCTTATCACATCAAAATTGATATCCGCTCAGAAGGTAGAGATCTAAACACATGCCATGCAGAGACACAGCAGCACTCCTGTCTAGAAACAAATGGAAAACAAACATGAAGATTTACTTCTGTCAGTTGTCCAGTCCATGTGTTGCAAAATGCATCAAAACATGTTGCCAGTTCAATGCATACATTCTGTTTCCATTGAGCCCTTTCTGCAATCCCAGATGTGGCGGTGTGGTCAGATGCAAGGATGGGAGGGATATGGGACAAGAAGCACCCAGATCTGCAAGACAGTGGGTATTTTGGCCAGTGGATGGAGAGGAGAAAACAAGTGTAACCTGCAGAACAAAAACTGATTGGCAACTTAAGTGGGCTTTTTGCTGCAAATAAGTGGTTGTTAGCAGGTAGTACTCAGTGATATGATGGGATTAGAGTTGAGCAGTGCCAGCAGAAACTCACCACAGCTGGTGCAGTCCTACAGTCCCTGTCTCTGGGAGAGTGCAGGAGGGAGGAGGCTGCTGGATCACTCTGGCTGGAATATCTTCACAGAGTGCAGGTAGACAGGAAAGCCTGCAGGTAACCATCCTGCACTGTGCCTGGGGGTGCAAGGAGGCCAAATGCACCTGACATCCTGTGCAGTCTCTGCCTGTTGCAAAACAAAAGCCGAGACCCCCTGATCAGTGAACAAGTGCTAGTTTATTCAGCTTAGCCACTTTACTATATACCCCATTCTGTTACATCCCTCTGTCCCCACGAGGGTAACTACAGTGTATTATTGGTTAAAGGTAGCTGTCCATAAAGCTATTGCTACACTACCGCATGTGCTAAGAAATCAAGTTATGCTAAAGTTAGCTATGTTGACAGTAGTGTGCGGCGATTCCCACTGAACTAGCTGGCGTTTATATTTTCGCCTCTCTGCTTCAAGGTCTTGCCAGCTGCTCAGCACCAAGTCTCACAGCATCCAGGCCACCTTCTCTGTAAAATCTTCCCACAATTCCCACTTTTTGTTTTTCGATGACAAAGGCCTTCAGGTGAGACATATGATCGACTTGGTGCTGTATACAGTGTAACACACAGGATAATTGTTAAGGTAATTAACACCATTAAAATAAACATTCATTCCTGTTCCTGTCGACTGCTTTCATGGCTGAGACTTAACAGCTGTCACGCAGCAACATGGGATTAATCCATCTCACCAGTGCCCAGAATTGGTCCTGTATCTGTTAAAACACAAGCATCTGCCCACCCCCTAAAGTGAGTCACAAAAAATAATCCTGTGGGCAGGTCCTACCTTCCCAGGAGGATGCTTCTGGAGCTCAGTGATCCTCAGGGCAATCCCACATGGCCTTTACACAGAGGGAGATGTAAAACCTCCTCTGATGGTGAACCCATGCTGCAGTTTAAACTGAAGCAGAGCAGCTATGCTGTGAATGATGTGGTGGAGCTGAGCTGCACAGAGAACTATGTGCCATCACTCCCTCAGATTAGATGCATTTCCAATGGGACTCA
>WAAB01009454.1:0-24841 GCA_013389865.1 Piaya cayana
GATGCTGGTTGATGAGAAGGTCAATATAAGCTGGCAATGCACGCTTGTGGCCCAGAAGGCCAACCATATCCTGGGCTGCATCAAAGCAGCGTGGCCAGCAGGTTGAGGGGAGGTCATTCTGCCCCTCTATCCCTCTCTTGCAAGACCTCATCTGTCCAGTTCTGGAATCCTCCACATAAGAAGNCTGGGGTTCTGAGCAGCATAGTCTGGTGGGTGGTGTCCCTGCCCGTGGCAGGGGGATGGAACTGGATGTGCTTTAAGGTCCCTTTCAATCAAAACCATTCTATGGTTCTATTTCAGTTCTTAACTGCACTGATAAATAATTAGGTGATTGGTAACAAAAAGGAGCACAAGCTCAGTGCTTTTTCATTGTGAAAACAGAGGAAGAAAACCTAAAGGAACATAGGTTGGCTACCTTTATTGAAGCTTCAACAGAGGTGCCCTTGCTTTTCCTGAACCAGCTTGTAAAATTATTTGGAGTCTGTGCAGACTGTTTATTAAAGAGACCCCATTGTATCAACAAACACCTACCAAAAGTTAGGATGCCTACAACACATGGAGCAGGAAGCATAGTAAGGACACAGCTCCATGAAAAATGGAGTGCTGTGTACATCCATATTATTTCCATTATAAAAGATATGCTGGAGGAACTGCTATAGCTGAGCAGGTACTGCTGGGTCTGGACTTCAGGTTAATTGCAAAACCAGAAGAAAATGCTACAGGAAGGAAAAAGCTACAGAAACACTGAAATCCTTCTGCAACCACAGTAAAGTGTTTGCATCTGGTCCTTCTACAAAGTTTTTATAGTGGTGCTGCAACAAAAATACTGAATACTAATACATCACTAAGCAAGTCAAATATGCAGTTTAGAGCAACATCTGTAAAAATACCACTCCTCGGCAGCAACACGTTTTTCTGACCTTTTCCTTGTGTATTCCTTCCCCCTGCCAAGCCTGGCTCTCTGTCAAAGTCTGACCTTTGTCGTAAGACACCAAATAAGCATTCTCAGCATCTGCTGGTTACAGGCTTTAACGCAAAGTGCTACTGCACAACACATACAACCTCCACTACACAGTTTGTCCCATTAGCTTCCCACCACCATAAAAGAGACACAGTATGATAAAACTGGTTGAACATACTTGAGTATCCACAGTTTCTGCAAATAATCCTCTGTTTCTGAGCTCTGTGGCAGTATCTAGTAATTCTGTGTAACATTCTTCCCGTTTCTAATGTTTCCCTAAGGTGGTACTTCGGCAAACTGGGACGAAAAGATGCTGAGAGACAGCTGTTGTCATTTGGAAACCCCAGAGGTACCTTCCTGATCCGGGAAAGTGAAACCACCAAAGGTAGGCTTGGCCAAAGCTATTCTGACTACAAATGAGGAGGTATATGACTTCTGTAAAGCCTTTGACACAGTAACCCACAACATCCTTTTCTCTAGATTGGATAGAGATGGATTTTATGGGTGGACGGTTCAGTGGATAAGAAACTGTTTGGATGATTGCATTCAGAGAGTAGTGATGAATGGCTCTAAGTCCAGATGGAGATCTGTGACAAGTGGTGTCCCTCAGGGGTCTGTATGAGGACCAGTGCTGTTTAATATCTTCATCAATGACATAGACAGTGAGATCGAGTGCACCCTCAGCAAGTTTGCAGATGACACCAAGCTGAGTTGGTGTAGTTACCATACCAGAAGGATGGGATGTCATCCAGAGGGACCTGGACAGGCTGGATAAGTGGGCCTGTTGAACTTCATTGCTTATGAACTTTATGTTCAAATTTATTGTTTATTGTAGAGACCTTATTGGTCTCTACAACTACCTGAAAGGGGATTGTAGAGAGGAGGGAGCTGGCCTCTTCTGCCCAAGTGACAGGGGACAGGACAAGGGGAATGACCTCAAGCTGTGCCAGGGGAGGTTCAGACTGGATATCAGGAAAAAAGCTTTCCTCAGAAAGGGGCACTGGAACAGGCTGCCCAGGGAGATGGTTGAGTCACCATCCCTGGAGGTGTTTAAAAAATGGGTGGATGAGGAGCTCAGGGACATGGTTTAGTGGTTGATAGGAATGCTTGGACTCAATGATCCAAGAGGTCTTTTCCAACCTGGTGATTCTATGATTCATGAGGCTTTTCTTCAGGACTCTGCTCTGCTGTCACCTTCAGCACATAGCGTGTTTCTCTCATCACATGTGTTGAGGCTACTACTGTTGTAATGGAACTGGGTGGAGAGTGGCTCTTCAGCACAGCAGCTTCAGGGCTCCAAGGAGCAGATGTGCCTGTGGCTCTCAGACACAACGTGCTGTCTCACTGGGAGAACTGGCACCAGAGTCCCCCAGCCGAGTGCCGCCACTCCAGAGCCGGAGCATTGCGCCCCTGCTCCCCCGGCATGGGCTGGTGGGGACTCAGAATAGTTTGGATTGGAAGGGACCTTAAAGCACATCCAGTTCCAATCCCCCTGCTATGAGCAGGGACACCTCTCACTAGATCAGGCTGCCCAAGGCCCTATCCGACCTGGCCTTGAATAACTCCAGGGATGGGGCAGACACAGCTTCCCTGGGCAGCCTGTGCCAGTGCCTCACTGCCCTCATTGTGAAGAAATTCCTCCTTATGTCTGGTCTAAATCTGCTCCTGTCCAGTTTATACCTATTTCCCCTAGTCCTATCACCATAAGCCTTTGTGAACAGTCCCTCCCCAGCTTGCTAGAGTTCTCTTGCCTGCGAGATATCAGATAATGTTGGGGGGGGGTTGGCGGGGGGTGGGAAGAGATACTGGTTTGTACTTTGGGAAGATTAGAGGATTTTTCAGCCTTTCCCCTTTGAAATCCTGGTTCCCCGAGGAACTGAGCAAGGGCATTCGGTTCAGCCAGGGGGATTTCTCTCTTCATTCCTGGCTTGGCACGGGTTTCTTCTAGCCCGTTGTGTCCAAGGGCTCCAGGCAGGTCCACTACTTGTAGCCCCATGGCTGCTGTTCTTAGAGGCCACTCTCCACCCAACTCTGTTGCAATACTAGTAGCGTCCACAGGCGTGGTGAGAGAGACAATGTGATGTGCTGCGGGTGGCAGCAGAGCAGAGCACCCTGCCTGCACATGGCTTGCACTGCAGATGCCATGGGGTGAGCATGGTGTGGCTTGCTCTTGGGTTGTTCTCTGCTTTGAAAACTCACTCTTAAGACCTGGTATGTCCAGACATCGGTGGGTAGGGAGTAGGTATAGCAGTTTTGTATTCATAGATTAAGAGTGAAAAGACTTCAAAATATTTATAATGAACATATTAATAAAGTATTCAACTCTATACATTCTACTGAAGGATGCATTCTCCTCCTTCCCTCTAAAAATACTGGAGGAGTTCCAGTTTTCTTGATGAGTGCTGTCTTTGCTTTACATTTTGTTCATGAGTCCTGTCAACGTCTTCTTCAAAGCTTCACATGTATGAAAAGATTTTTTTAACTCATATAACTGTTGAGGAGGAAACCTGCAACTAAGTGAAAACAAACCTGCCTATTTCTCAATTAATCAGCAGTCCAAAACAATAGCTGTGGGAAGCATAAGTCGCTAGAATTAATTCCATGTAAGTTCTGAAGTCTAATGATGGTTCATGTAAAGAAAGTACTGACTTGCCAGTGCTTTGATCAGAGCACGCTCTGTTAGCTGGAGTTAACTTGCAAGTGATTAGAATCATGGCTGGTAAAGGGGCTTAAAGAAGAGAAGCACCATTTCCTGGTGTTCTCTACCTGACCTATCTTCAGATGCTGTATTCTGTCATCTAAAATTGTAAGTTTTGTATTTTTAACTCCTGCAATCACTGGATTCTTCCTTTACTACCCATAGTTCTGAAGAGTGTTTCTGATGCAAAACCAGAATAGACATGCTGTTTTTTCAGGCAGCTCATTTCCCAGCTTGTCACCCCACAGCTTCACCAGACCTTATGCAGCAGTGAGGCATTCTCACCAGGAGCCAAACAGGCTCTAACTTGCTATTTTTCTGCAAATAGCCTCCACCTGTTTGTTTTCACAAACTCTTGTGATGTGTGCGAGGAGCAGGACTTCATTCCACTCTGTGCTGAGTTTAAAAACTTGCTCATAGAGGCATCAGTGGATCCTAAAAACAAATACAACACTTTTCCTCCAAAACACATTGTCAGTGTAGTCTGGTTTTGCCATTTTTTGTACAGTGATAGGGGATATGTTTTGCAGGGCTGTTTACTTAGCTAAGTCAGGCACATTTGCTAGAGTTTCTTGACACAAAAGCATTGGGGAAATGGAGTAATCCATCATGGTTGTTCTTATTGCAGCCAGCTTAATTTCTCTGCATTTAAACTTAAGGCTTTCTACATCTCCAGGCTAAGTACGCATCAAAGCCATGAGAAAAAACAAATATGCATGTTTTTTTTGTCAAAAATGCCTATATTCCTCATCATCCTTGTGATGTTTCAGTATGTTGTTAGAAGAAAACAGAAGGACCGTGTTGCTCGTTAGAGAGAAAAAAGTCAGCTGGGAAGACTCAAATGGTTCATTCTCCCATAAGTCTTCTCAAAATGCTTTACTCCAGCTAGTCATCTTGGGCTTGAGGCAGGAATTGTTTCATGACCTAGAATCATCCCTTCTGCTTTAAATAACAACAATAATAAAATAATAAGGTTCATGTTAAAAGTATCATTGTGGATGACTTCAGCATGAATTTAACCTCCCTTGATCATAGTTGCCTTCTCTTCTTACTTCCAAAATAAATCATATGGAGCTGGCTTTTCTTTTTTTTTTCACTGCCTGACTACCCAGGTACTTCATTAACTCATGTCTGTGTAATCCTTCACCTGGTTTCAATCTCCACCCTCCAAGGCTGTCTGGTTTTAGGTTTGTTTTCCAAAAAAATTCATTAGTATGATATATTGTAATGTCATATTTCTATCCAAATTTTTATTAAGTATATCTTTTATATTTTTTTATTGTTGGTTAGTAATGGATAGTATAAATAACCAACAGCCTAAATAAATGAATAATGAAATACATCTTGGCTGTTGTTNATTTAAACATAAGGCTTTCTACATCTCCAGGCTAAGTACGCATCAAAGCCATGAGAAAAAACAAATATGCATGTTTTTTTTGTCAAAAATGCCTATATTCCTCATCATCCTTGTGATGTTTCAGTATGTTGTTAGAAGAAAACAGAAGGACCGTGTTGCTCGTTAGAGAGAAAAAAGTCAGCTGGGAAGACTCAAATGGTTCATTCTCCCATAAGTCTTCTCAAAATGCTTTACTCCAGCTAGTCATCTTGGGCTTGAGGCAGGAATTGTTTCATGACCTAGAATCATCCCTTCTGCTTTAAATAACAACAATAATAAAATAATCAGGTTCATGTTAAAAGTATCATTGTGGATGACTTCAGCATGAATTTAACCTCCCTTGATCATAGTTGCCTTCTCTTCTTACTTCCAAAATAAATCATATGGAGCTGGCTTTTCTTTTTTTTTTCACTGCCTGACTACCCAGGTACTTCATCAACTTATGTCTGTGTAATCCTTCACCTGGTTTCAATCTCCACCCTCCAAGGCTGTCTGGTTTTAGGTTTGTTTTCCAAAAAAATTCATTAGTATGATATATTGTAATGTCATATTTCTATCCAAATTTTTATTAAGTATATCTTTTATATTTTTTTATTGTTGGTTAGTAATGGATAGTATAAATAACCAACAGCCTAAATAAATGAATAATTAAATACATCTTGGCTGTTGTTTTTGTCCAGATTTGAACTAAAGCTGCAGTCCTGCAACATGATCTGGGGTCAGTGGGGGTCCACAGAGGGCCACCCACGCTGCTCTGATTGCAGACCTGGAGCCATGGATTGTTTACATTTTCCTAAAGAATTTAAAATAGTGACTAGATAGGCAGGGAGCATGTCTAAAGAAAATACAGCTGCTGCCAGTGGATCAAAACTCACAAATGTGGAGGTGAAGAATACTGCCTGGAAAATTTTGGAAGTAAGCTGAGAGTGTACAACCCAGAGTGGTGCTACAAAGCATGCACAAGATGTGCTTGCAAATCCCCAAAAAGCTTTGAACTCCTAGCTGAGAGAGATGTACTTACTCAGTGGGAGAACCTCCACAGAAAAATATCCTAAACAGTATTTGTCCACAGTTCAGAAATAAAAACCCTGTCACTCCTCTCAGGGTGTCTCCCATTCACACAAACCAGAATCATCTGTGTAAGTGCTGGCTCTTTTCCTCCTATTTAGAGGACAAACCACAGGGAATTTGAGGAGTCCTTGGAGTCAGGGTGGAGATGTTCTGTTCACTGCAGCCCCCTCGGTAGTGACCCACCCGCCAGCATGACCTGTTGCAGGTTAACATGGTCCAGGAAGCTTCTTCCTGGGGAGAGATCTAGAAAAGACATCTTGAACCAGGAATCTCAACCACCCAATAGTGGGGGGTTCTTTGAACTGTTTTGCTTAGCTGGGCTTGGTTCTGCAGTATCTGCCAGGTGTGTTGAAAAGTACCCTAACTTTGGATAAGTTGCAGTTAGTGCTGGCTGCTATCAGTCCTGTAGGAAATCACCTTTCATGTTGTTCGAAACTGTGTGCTGGTGTTTTCCCTTTCCTGCCCTTAGCTGACATGGTTACCATTGAAAGCAGCTCACGCTCCAGGAGAAACCTCCCGAGAACTTTGCAGCTGCCAGTTACCTCCAGTATTTTTCATTTTAAGATCTAAACTACCTTCCAGTAAAGACAATATTCATCTGAGCTGTGAGTGAAGACTTGTCTTGTTCACTGCCTTTGAAATGGCCATGCTTTTGCTTTTTGCTACATTATGCTATAAAATGTGGCTTTGCTTTTGACATTGTAGAGAAGCAATATGTAGATGTCACTGTATGTAGAAAAGAACTGTACTCCAAGTTAAGACACCTGAATGTGCAGGTCCCTGTGTAGGTGGCCAAGCTCCCTTTACAATCATCAGGAAGCTGGGGTTCAGTTCAGCTGCCTGTGACTGCAGACACCTAGTGCTCAACCCTGCTTTTCGCCATCAGTATCTACAGTGCCATAACACTCATGGAAACTAGGCTGGGATTCAGCTGGGATTCTTATGTGTTGGCATCTAAATCAAGCCCATATTCCACCTGCAAGCAGCCACCACTACACCTAAAACTAAATCCAGCCCCTCAGCTGAGGTTCCTTTGTCTGGCCATGAACATCCAGAACCTTTTGAAATGCCTGCAGTGCATCCATGTGTATCAGACAAACATGACAGCCTGTGACAAAAGTGCCAGGCAGAAGGTCCTTGGGCATCTCACATGGCACTTAACCTGTGTGTTTGGGCACCTGAATCCCACCAGCAAGCTCTAAAGATCCAGCATGGATTTGGAAGGTGAAACATGCAGTTCTTGCAGATCTCCCAGCACACAGTCTTGGTGCATAAGACGTCTGTGACATACAAAGTGTAATAATTTGGTTGTTTAACGTTTATGAAGAAGTCTGGGATCCATCTGGGTAACAACACTACACATATATAAAGCCATTATCTTCAGTGCTTCCTGTGAAAATCTTGATATTTACCACCCAGTGGCATTTACCCAAAGTATACTATTTGCAGGGTAACCTGACACTTAGAAAAGGAAAAGTCAATTTAACAACCAGAAGCAGTAAATGTTAAAATGTGAGTTTTCAGTTACACAGAAATCCTGATTTCTTTCTGGAAAGATTTGAAAGGGACATAGTGTGAACATCATAAGATTTCTGTGATACTTGTTACTTAGATTCATTTGTTCTTTCTTACGGAACAGTAAGCATCTTTTAGAAGCAATTTCTCTTTCACTTTATAACAACTGGCCAGCAAACTAGGATCTTTGTGTTTAAAAACTTCTGACATTTTTTATTTCTTTTTTACTTGGAACAGGTGCCTATTCCCTGTCTATTCGAGACTGGGATGATATGAAAGGAGATCATGTCAAGCATTATAAGATTCGTAAACTTGACAATGGTGGATATTACATTACAACACGGGCACAATTTGAAACTCTTCAGCAGCTGGTTCAGCATTATTCAGGTATTTTTTCTGATAATACACGACACGCTGTAGTATTCTAAAACAAAAGTGTTTGCTGCTGAGATGATGTATGTATAAGACACCCTGAAGAGTCATTTGAACTGTCTCTTTCTTGTTATAATGCATTGTCCATTATCCCTTTCCCATTACAGTTATAAATGGCTTTGAGTGCCGTTCACAATGTATAGTGGCAGAGCTTTTAAAAGCTAGCACTCTGCTGAGGAAAAGGTTTTGACTGCTCTCCCTCTTCTAAGCAAACAGAATTACCGAATTTGACTGGCACATCTCAAATCATTAATTCCCTGTGCATAAGGAAGTGCTAATATAATATTTTGCAGCACAGTATTGCTAATAAAGCAAATAGGGAATTGCATCATGGCATTCACTCACCTTAAGCAATGACCAGGTTTGCATATATTACCTGACCAGTTTTCCCACTAGATTTGGGTTCAGTCTGCAAAGTATTAACATTTAAGTTTTAATCAGTCTAATTTTAAAAATAAATATGTCAAGGTGGGTGTTTCTTTATGCACACTGTTTATGTCTGCTCACCAAGCTATTTTTTTTAAAATTCCTATGATTAAAATGTGGCATGCACTATTCAACCCAGAAGGCCGACCTGCTGTCATTGGCAATTGGTGTACAACAGATACAATGTTAAAGCAGCTTCCCAAATCTCTGCACAGGACAACCAGTTCTTACATAGAAAGGTGCCATGCATCTGAACACGGTCATTTTTAAAGCAGAAATTTGTATTTTGAATGGTTTTGCTTTTCCCGTCTCCCTCTACTTTAGCTTTTCATATTAACAGATGACTCCAAATGCTTGCTACTCAAAAACTTTTCATAATTTTCACTTGGGAAAACAACTTCTCTGTGGGGTGTTTTTTCTGTATTCTTTGTATTCTGTCTGCTATATTCATATGCTATTCATACTAGACATCTGGCTGTCTTCTCCACCCAGTTTCTTATGGGTGTATGCTGCCTAGGAGAAGCTGTAGTCGTTTTTGGTGACTCCACATTAAACTAGTCTAAGTAATACATAAAACCTGACAACTAAGGAAGATAATTCTCAACTGTGCTATTCCAACCTTTCATATTCTTTGGTCAAATTATTTGGGTTGTGTATTTTCCATGCACAAATGCCGAAACAAGCAAAACTGAAAGCAGCCATTTCTATGCAACACAGAGGAATAATCAGTGGCATCCAGGTAGGGCAGCTCAAGAGGACATGGTACAGATCCACGCTCCAGAGGTTTCAGCTGTGGTCCACAGACCCAAGTAAACACAAGGGTGCCTCTAACTGCCTGGTCCACACTCCAGATTGAGGGTAGTAGATTAGCACAACAACTTGTGAGTGCCTAGATTTACTTCTAAGGAGAGATCAAAGATGCCCAAATGACTCTGTAAAGATCAGCATCATTCCTCAAGAGCTACTACTGAGACTGTAGGTCACTGCTTATATATCAGGACCACCCTTCAGCCTTCATCCCATAGCTGTCCAGACTGAAGGATCCCTCCTGTCCAGGCTACACAGGTAGACATTGTGCTGTTTGGTCTCATGTAAGCAGTCCTGGGTCAGGATTTGGAAATACAAAGTGTACCTTTGTGCAGATACAGCACAGGTACCCCTGCAATGTGTTCCCTTAGTACTGCTAAGTACCCCTACTACCCAGACTTCCCTCTTATCCTGGCCCTGTCTTACCTGGATAATAAAATAAACTGCAGTGTCTGCCCTTCCATGACTGAAATTTATGAATGAAAAATATTGAGATCCCCAGGGTGTCCTAACATCAGACTAAAGTCCAATAACAGCACATCTGAAGTTGATGCACCATTCACCCAAATCAAGCAAAAGCTCTTCTGTATGCAGTCTAGGCTTAACTGGAGCACCAGCACAGCAAGTTTTTGGTTTTTTTTTTCAATTCAAGAAAACATGAAGGTCTTAAAAAAATTCAGACAGCTTTCCAGACACTATCCATATTTCAAGTAGTCCCTCTCCTAATGATCCCATTGGAATTATCTTGGAATAAGACATGCCAGCTGGTCAGATCATTTTCCCTGTTTTATGATCTTTGTTGTCTTGCTGCAGGTGATACAAGGTCCATGTCAGGGTGTCTTTAGGGACTTCCCTACCATCCCACAATATTTGTGTTGAGGAGAATCTTGGTGCCGCAAGGAGTTTTTGATGCTTGCACACCTCATAATGCTGAAATAAACCTTTCATCTGCTTGAAAAGAAATCTTGCACAGGAGAAGAAAGATTGTGTTTGGGTCTGAAATACAATTACAGTTCCCACTTTGTTCTGCTCTGCTGCAGCTGTTTTAAAATCTCCCAAATTGCTGTGTGTGGAAGGAGTCACTGGCAGGCTTTATATTGCAGTCTGCTTTATGCAGCATAGTAAATGACACAACAATATATCTGTGTACATATACGTATTTAGCTTTAGTCCTGCCAAAATACCTTGTGATTTTTGTCACAGCTCAATCTTCTGTCAAGCTTTACAAGAGACAAGTATAATGAGTCTGCCTCAAACTAAGTAGGACAGACTGACTCCATACACTAATAAAGGCTTTCACTATAAAGAATGGCAGAAAAGTCTTTTACAGGACACCTAGAAAAACATGTTTTCACAGCATAGAATATAGAAAATAACTTTTTCCAAGATACCAAGAGAAAAATTTGCATAGGCCATCAAATTTTCATTGCTGTGATTTTCAGAAAAAGTGAATCTTTCCTGTGTTTCTTTTAGTCAGTTCAGAAACAGTCTGGTTTGTGATTCGCAGATAAATTTTCAAAAGTTATACTGTAGTATAGTATACCAGTTCCTCATGAAGTTATCTTAACACAGCATTGTGAGAGAAGGGAAATCCAAAGTCCACAAGAGCAACCATCAGCAGTCACCTTCCATTTCAGGCTGTGAAAGCAGAAACTAAAATGTTTCCTGTTCTATCTCAAATGAATATGTTTCACTGTTCAATTTCTAATCTTCCAGGATGCTTTGTGGTATGCAACTAACAGCTGTTGTGAGTAGCATTGTTTTTATGCTTACTGTTTTTGTTTCATGTCACACTTTTTTTTCTTTCCTCTTCTTTGCTGTTGGCTTCACTTCTGGCTCCATCAGAGAGAGCTGCAGGTCTTTGCTGCCGCTTAGTAGTCCCCTGTCATAAAGGAATGCCAAGGCTTACTGATCTGTCTGTCAAAACCAAAGATGTCTGGGAAATTCCACGAGAATCCCTACAGTTGATCAAGAGACTGGGAAATGGGCAGTTTGGGGAAGTATGGATGGGTATGGAGCAAAATAATTATTCTAAAATAGCTTTCTATGTGGGGAATACAAGATGGAAGGTGAAAATGTAGGACACTGTGACCCACAAGAAAAAATGGGCAAAGCTCAAACGATTTGGAAAAATACCTTTGGAAACAAGGTTTTAGCTTTGAAATTCTTTAATCTTCAACATCCACTCTAATTGACAGCAGAAGAAAAATGAAAATCAGTGTTTCCTTGAAAAGTTTCAATTTTGACAAATTACCACCATCTTAATAATAAATTAAGGCTCACATAGTACTATATTAATTATACCAAGGAGCCTTTTTCTGCAAGTTTACAAAAAAGCTCTTACCTTCAGCATCCAAAAATCAGTGATTGCAGATGCACTTTTATGCAGCACTGAGAGGTGAGTCACCTTCCATCTTTCTCAATGCATGCATCATTTTGGATTATAAGTGTGTTTTTTTTATTAATTTCCTCTCCTATAGAGAAAGCTGATGGTTTGTGTTTTAACTTAACTGTGATTGCTACGAATAATATCCCACAAACTGTTGGATTGGCTAAAGATGCATGGGAAGTTGCACGTGATTCATTATTTCTGGAACAGAAGCTTGGTCAGGGGTGTTTCGCTGAAGTGTGGCGTGGTAAGGCAGAGAATATATTTTGCTTTGGATGGATCTTTTAAGGCCCTCTTGGCAGAAATAAACATTTCAAGTAGAGATTTTAAAGCTAAAAGACCAGAATGGTATGAAATGTTAGTATATATCACCTTAAACAGTCAGACCTAAATAAAGTAACCCACAGGGAAACTTTCATTTGCACACACCGGTATGAGAGGTTAGGACATTAAACTTCATTAATTGCATTGGATTTTGGGGGGTAACTACACAATTGCTAGATATTAAAATAGGAATGATGCTAAACTTGTAAGGCAGAATGGTTGACCAGAAATTAATCTGGTAAGTAGACATTTTTATCCCTCATGCGTTCTAGCATTGATGAGGTCAGACCCTGAAAATCCTTCAATTCTCAGCATAAAAATAAAGGCAAGTATCATCAAGCTGATATTGTAAAGCTAGGTTTCCCATGCATCCACTTCTTTAAGTCTGTTCTGAAATTTGTTTCTGCAGCAGAACCCTATAACTCAATATAGTGACCAGGGACAAGAGAGACAAGACTTTCCCAGCCCAGCTGAACCCCCATTTTGAATGTCAGAAATACTGACATTTTCCAAATCCACTGACACTATTTTCTGTACACTTGCCAGCTTTATTTACTCCTCCCCTCTCTATGGACTTCATTCTTTTCATGACTGTAAAACAATAGCAATTTAAAGTATACATAAATCTGACTATAGTCATAGCATTGAAACACAATATAGTAGCCATTTAATGAAATATGGGCTAAATTTTATGCCAATTGCATTCTGTGTAGCCTCTCTAAAATGACCAGTTCAAATAAAAAAACACTATATGTTGTTTCTTTACGTCAGAATCATTTGGTGGAGCAGTGTGGCTGCTCTTTTTGTTGCAGTGACAAAGAGGTGTGTACAACCAAAATAATCGATGGGCTCTCCTGGGTTCTTGCAGCTGTTTTCCATTGCAAGACTATACAAAGGAGCATGGCAGCTAGCCTGAGAAATTTATAGAATTTCATAGAAAATTTGACCTGTTGCAAAGAACGCTACCTGTGTTTTATACTAGCATCCCCAAATAAATGCAGTTTCACCTTCTTATTCTCCATCTTGATTGCATGCAAGTTTTGAGTTGATGTTAATATCTAGTGATCAACTTTATGTGTAATAGATCTTAAACTCTTACAATAAGCTAAAGTAACAAATGCACTTTAAAAAACACATTAGCTATGAGAAATAAAATGCCAAGTATTGGTACCAAATATCTGTCAGAAATACTTAAGTTTCTTAAAGTAATGTATAGTAAAAATATGTTAACAGCCTTGAAGGATTACCAAATCGTAATAGAGTAACACAGTAAAAATTAATATAAAATGCATTAAGTAGTATCTAAATACATATGGGAGGAACTCAGAGGGAGGTCTCTGCTAGTTTTCTGTTAGAGAGAAGAATACTAAAGCACAGCAAGAAATTTAAGAATTTAAACAGACATCTTGGCTGAGGGGATAAGTTAACCTTTTTGTTTGATATTTTTTTAACTGGACAAAGTCATAGAAATATTTTTATCCTACTGAAAACATGTAATGATATTAGAACAAGTCCTGGGATTTTCATTAAGGCAATGCAAACAGATAATACACAGTTAATCCTGTTAAAACACCAGGTAAAATACTAGCTTATTAACACCAGTGACAGAGACCCTAGTGCTATGACTGTGGGGTTTCATTCCTGGTTCATATAATTCATGGCACCTTTGTAAAGTGGCTGTCAGTGATGGCTCTCTGTGGGCTGGAGCCTCAGTGGCCCCAGATAAAACATTATATTTTTTACTCATCAAAAGATATTTTGGCCACCCTGCTTGAAATCAGGAGGCAAAACCACATCCTTCCCATCTTATACAGGAGTGCTGCTAAAGCAAAGTCCTGCTTCAGCTCTGATTTGAAGTATTTTGCTCTTCTCAAGAGCACTCCTCAAGCCTACTAGTATAGCAACAGTAGTAACTCAAGACATTGCTCCACCACTGGTAGAGCTGATAGCACTGAGGACTGAGCTGGCAGAAGAAAATCAAGTGAAAACCAGACTTTCACTGCACACTTCTGGCTAATATGTGCCTCAAGCTCCCCTCAGACAGTGTTGTGTATCACTGTGGGGATTGACCTGCAAAATGAGGGATGATACAAGCAGTAGCTACCTCCCCTGTCCTCAACTAGGTGAGATGGCAGCTGGAGCCTGACCACTTGGACAAAATTCAGCTCATATACTCTGGCAGGTTGCAAAAGCTCATGATGAACTTACTTTGGCTTAACCAGCCATGCAACAGCTGAGCCCTGGTAACTGTTAATATGCTTTTAACAAAGACAAACCATATTACCTTTTTTGATTACATCTTAATTTACAGAAACTAGATTTGATCTAGAGTCTTCATGTACTTTGCAGGCCATCTGCTATCCTCATGCTTCAGTGCAGAGGAGCAATTTTTACCCTGTGCATTTCATTCCTGAAGTCATTTATCATTGTTCTGCCTTATCACACAGTAGCTCCGTGTCAACAGATCACAGGTCCCATTCAAAGTTATCTCACTCCTGGCTCTGGGGCAGGGTTCTGGCAAGTTTAGGCAAAGGACAACCAGAAGGCACTAAGAAAGTGATATTTCTGCCTATTATCATTTTCCTTCCTTCCCCTTCACCACTCCCCTGTCCCACAAAAAAACCCTATTATCTTATGTAGACGTTTTGTTTTTAATTTCCAGTCCTCCTTCTCCCCCTTGCAACCATCTAAGTGAAGCCCCACCTTTTGTGGGACCCCCTGAGTCAGCCTTCCCCAGCTCACTCCAGGCTCTTGTCCAGGCTCTCAGGTGTTAGAGAAAGATTGAGTAATGATGGCTGAAAAATTATGCTACTTGTCCTCTTCGGTGCTGACCACAAGTAAAGAACAAAGTGAAGTGGACAGGAACCACCTAATTTTCCATCAGCAGCTGCTGGGCTTTTGAGGATGAGGAGGGGAAGGAAAAAGATGCATTTTGGTTTGGAAACCCACTTGTAACCCACAAATTTAGAAATTTGTGTTTCTAAAACAAAATGAATTCAAAATTTGTTTCTTGGGAATTTCTCTTAGAATATTTTTTTACTTTGACTCAGAACAAAACCAAAATGTTACAATGTCTTGCAAATGGAAAGTTCTGGGTTTAACCCATTTTGTTATCCAAATCTGTGACTGAAGCTGTGGTGTTGTCTGTAGCAATTACTTGTTCGCAAGGGAATATATGAAGATTGTTTTCAGCAGTCCCATGTTTCTTACTCAGAGAAGGTTTCTGTGGACATCAGTGGAAACATTGTCTGAGCAGGACAACAGCGATTGTGCCTCAGTTCCAAAGGGATTATTACTTTTCAGTATAATAGAAAAAGACTACAATATGAGGGAGGCGTGGGAGGAATATAATAATAAGGCAACATGGGAAACCACACTTTAAAAAAAATATTTTATTGTGTCCATGCTAGTTTATTGCTTGGTTACATTTAGCATGAAGCAGAAAAGGGAGCAGATGTTTAATCTAAGTAAGTATCTGTGCTTGTAGGTACGTGGAATGGAAATACTAAAGTGGCTATCAAGACCCTGAAGCCTGGCACTATGTCTCCAGAATCCTTCTTAGAGGAAGCCCAAATCATGAAGAAGCTAAAACATGACAAACTGGTCCAACTTTATGCTGTGGTATCTGAAGAACCTATCTACATTGTCACAGAGTACATGAGCAAAGGTGAAACTAGAGCTGCTGCCCTTAATAACAATGTGTTTTGATTGTTAATGTACCTTGGGGATACAGTGTGAGCTACAGTATGATACATGAACAATGTGTGAGGATGGAGAGAGGGAATAGGAAGCTGAATTCATCATTGGCTTCAGAATCATGAGTTCTGTTCTGAACTGGGGCTGTAATCTGAAATCCACTATATGTACAAAGGAAATGAGCACTAGGTGAAGAGAAAGTGGTGTTTCCCTGCAAGTAGAGATCTGCATTTTCTAGGTCTGAATGATGTTACATGCTGTTTCACAAGATCCTAGCTTTTCCTGGCACCAAGGAGTTCATATGCCATCTTGTTTCAGTATTTATTTGTCAGCCTAAAATTTCTGCTTTTTCTTTCAGCAATCCTGAGTTCAGTTGCATGCAGCGTGCTCCCAGATGACAGTTTAATTTTTAGTCTACCACACTTATTGTTTTAATACATCATTGTCACATATTATTCTTTCCTCTTTCCCCTTCTCCCTTATCTTTTTCTTTAAGCTACTTAACTGGTAAAGATGTAGTAAATTGAGAAAAGGAAAAATTTTCTCTCCGTCAGATCTCCAGGAGAGATCTGAGAGCAGAACAAAAAATCTGCTTGTTTTGGAAAAGCAAATGAACCAAATAGGAAACATAAGTTCTCACATGGAAGTTTCATTGTACATTGGAGGATACACTCTGAAATTTTAAGTGCAGTTTTTCAGTCTGTTTGGAGTTGACTTTTATTTTCCTGGCAGGTGCCTGCCCACCTCCCTGCTCAGAGGCATCCAAGCCCTGACTAACTCACACTTTAATCATATGTTTCTGTGACAAGCATGTGCTTTTTCCCCTTTTAAAAAAAAGACTCCTCAAAATCCTTCTGAAGTACGTGGTTTATTTTGGCTTACTTTACTAGTTTTTACTGTAACATTTTACATCTTTGGATCTGAGCTTGAGGCTGATGATTTATCAAGGGAGAAACGCCTATTCATCTGTCTTTTCTCCTTATTTGCTAAAATAATTCACTGGCCTTATTTAAAGGAGACTGCCACACTTCTCTGTTTGTATGCAAGACTGGGAAGAGAGCTATAGCATCCCAAGGTGCTCTCAAAAGCACTTTGCTTTCCCCTGCACAGGGGATCTGTGTCCTTGTTGGTTTTGCTAAAATCACTTTCATTTAATCTCTGCTTTCTTTTGTCTACTTTTGCATGTTGGTCTTCTGAAACTCGTAGTTGGTGCTACATTTAGTTATGGGTTACCTAGAGAAGGAGCACTACTAATGTCCAAGTAAAATTAGCCTTTGTTGGTGCTAGCCTCTTTGGGCTCACCAGGCTCCAGGCTGACCTTTCCTTTGGATGATATTGGGCTGGGGTTTGACTTTTTCCATAGTTTCTGTGGCTCAAAACCAAGCTGATGCTTTGCAGCTAGCTGAAGCCTTTAGAAAGCTGCAGCTATGTAGTTTCAAAGAGCACTGGAAAAGTTAAGAAAGATCAGTTTTCTCAGTAATGGTGAGGAAAATTAAAACCAATGTGGTTTATTTTCCCAGCAGCTCTCTTTAGACTAGTGACGTATTCTTCTGCAAGTCAACCTTAAAAAAGGATGAAATAAGTATAAGATCATTCTAAGATATTGGGTTGAGGGTTTTTTTAAAACCGTCCCTTGAACTTGAAACACAGCTGTCTTCAATGTACCGTGTACTGCTGCATCTCCATCCTGATGAATAGACATTGTCTCTCTAACATCTCTTTTCTGTGTCAACTTTGCATTTGCAGGGAGTTTGCTAGATTTCTTAAAAGATGGAGAAGGAAGAGCTTTGAAGTTGCCGAATTTGGTGGACATGGCAGCCCAGGTCTGTCTTCAGACTATTTAACACTTAGGTTTACATGTTTTACTGCACAAGTATGTCAAAGCTCATCTTAAAATGCACTGATTCCATTTCATGCTTCTTGCAGGTGGCTGCAGGAATGGCGTACATCGAGCGAATGAATTACATACACAGAGATCTACGGTCTGCAAACATTCTGGTGGGGAATGGCCTAATATGCAAGATTGCCGACTTTGGATTGGCAAGACTGATTGAAGACAATGAGTATACGGCCAGACAAGGTGGGTACAGTGGCAGGCATAGTCCTGTGTCATTCTTGTGACAAGGGAAGAGTGGAATGTGACTTTACACAGCTCAGTTTCATATGCTTTGGTATTGCTTTCAGTAAATTATTAACTTCTAGCACAGAACTTCACTGCTAAATGTCCTAAAAAGAACATCTTATTTAGTTGTCTTCTCTTTAAAAACTGACCAAAGTGAGACAAAGGTAAGGAATGAGAGCACAGGTAGATGAAGTGACAGTAAAGACAAGATCCTCATGGTGCCATGACAAAGAAGATACTTTACTTACCAGCCTTGAAACCCTGAAAGGAATAATCCTGAAAAGCTGTTTCTTTCGTGGTGTGCTTTCTAGTATTTACTAACCACTATCAGCATTGCTGTGCAATTCTTATTGTATTTTATACAGGGCAGAGAAATGTATCTCTGTGCAACGGAGCTGTGTTTCTGAGCACTGTTTTCTTTGGGAACTTAAAAAGTTATTTTAATAAGAAAGCTGTTCTCCAGTGCCACACGGAGTGCTGGGCGCAGCAGACCACTGATAACACTATAAAGATATATCAAAGAGTATTGTAGCTTTTTCAAAAAAGCATATGTGTATGTGTGTGTGTGTGTATTTTCAGACTGAGGCATGACACAGGCTCTTTTGTAGTTAGTCCTTCTTTACAAGTCATGCTTGCTTGTCAGATGTTGGTCCAAGTCTGCAGAGCTACAGTTTTGTTCCCTTTCTGTTGGCAGCATATTGGTAGCGCTTGCTCAACATGTGTCAGTAAATACCACTCCATGCATTTCAGTGCCAAAACCAAGGACTGCCCCGTTAAACCCTGTTCCATGTCGTCAGAAAGCAAAGGTCAATTAAGTACTTCATAACCTGCATTTACTCCTTCCTGTTTTGATTTTTTTTCTCTTAACCAGAAGTCCATGGTTCAGCATGGATTTTGTCATTAATTCTTAGGAAATAGCTAACCTCTTCCTGTGACTTTCAAGTGTTGACAGAAGGAGCCAGAGAGTTTCCAGTGTGCCTTGTCTTGGCCTGGGAGCAGCAGCTCTCATGCCATTCACACCCCTCTGAATTGCTGTCAGCAGTACCTAGTCACAGGCACGTGGACCACAGACTGTGTCCATTCAAAAACCTGCCTGCTTTATATTTGAACAGCAAGGCTTGATTGCTGGGACTTGGTGGGGTCTGGGGAGAGGGGCTTGAAGATCCCATGGTAGGTACTAGTGCAGAGAGTTAACCATTATTAACTTCAGCCTCAGGGTGGGACTTGCTTCTTGCTAGAAAAAATACCCTTGTGTCACTCTCTGCAGACTAACAAGCATGTCTGTGGGCCCTGCTAGAAAGAAGTCTGTGTGTTTACCCTTCTCCTGTGTAAAACAAGGCAGCCAGATCCAGTCTGCAAAATGGCTTTGAAACAGTGTCCTATATTATCTCTGTTTCATCTGGTTTACTGCCATCTCTTTTGTTCCCTTTGGAAACCACACAATGTATAGTTTGGCATTACTAATTATTTGGTTTAATAGACAAGTATGTGACCTACTTCTGGTGATCTCCTCAGGTGCCTGATCCCCAGGAAATCCTCTAATGACCTGTTTGCTTCCTGGTTTAAATCTGTCAGGATTGTTTTGCCCTCTTCACATGTTACAAAACTGCAAAAACCTGCCTGACTGTTGTTGAGGAGAAGCTTAGATTTTTTTTTAAGACAATAGAAGTTATTGAATTTTGGGTGGGAGAACTTAAAGCTAAGAAAAGAAGAATGCTGGGACTGGTAGTGAGAGGGGAGCATAGTTATGGGTATCTTCTGCCCTGCTTCCATGACGGAGACCACTTGAATTGTGGAAAAAGTGACTGGGAAGGAAGAACTAATTCAGCTTTTAACCTGCATCTGTGATGTTCTGGAGATCTGAACCATGTTTGCCTGGCTTCATCTCATGCTGCAAGTATAGAGAAGTCATCTGTCCTTGCACCCGTCCTTCAGGGCAATGGACAATACTTTCCTCTGACCTCAGGTTGAGGCTTAAGTCCTTCAGAGCTACAGAATTCTTTAAAGGAGAGACTCAAATTGCTGTAGTCACAGATACCGCATAGAAAGATTTTCCTACTTTCACTAACGGGGTGTTTTTGTTGCTTTTTTAAGTGATAGCTTGTTTTAAGGAGAGGTGCATTTTTGACCAAGCAGGATGCTCTGAATTTACATTTCACAGCAATTAACCTTACTTCCAAGCCAGCTGGGCAGCCAGGGTGAGCCTAGGACCTTTAAATTACTGAAGAAGAAACATGCTTTCTAATGCACTACTGGAATTTTTCTTCCAAGTGGGATTTAGTCCTTGTTTGTTTAGTTGAAATTCAGTTTGAGCACGGAGACCATAGTATCAGAAGGAAATGGTTGCCTTTGTTGGTTTCCCATGACCTATTACTTCAGGCTCCAAGGGGATGCATCTGGGGACTGCTCTGTTTATCTAGCTGACTACTGCTTCAGTGGGAATTTTGGCACCGGAGGAGAGCCTGGCTAGCAGAGGGGAGGGGAATGAAGAGCTCTCCAGACTGGGAGCTCCTGTGGGAGAAAGGAAATGTTTTGCCTTAAAATATCTGAAGATTAAAGCCTCTAGTCACTCTCTCCTCAGCAAGTCATCCTTCTCTTGGCTTAAGTATGTTAGTACAGGACTCATGGTCAGCATGGGGGAGAGGTAGTTTTCTCCAGTCTTGCCTGATCTCCTACTCCCTTCCCCCACTGTCGCTTTTGTCTCTGATTAAATATTTTGAAAGGAAACAGATGGGGATGCTTTGAGACCTAGCAAGCTAGAGTGCAGGATTCCTGAACCTGTACGGGTATTACTCAGCCTGGTGGTAACGTTTAACTGACCAGTTTATTTTCTTTTTGGTTTGAACAAAGCGGGGCTGACTGCTCCTGATTTATGAGAGGTAAATAAAAAGTGGTTTGTTGTCTGCACTGCCATTTATCAGCAATCGTCAGGAAGGAAAGAGATGGTCGTGCCACTAATGATTTAAAGTGTGTGACTAGCAGCTATACACTGCCATTAAATAATAAAAAAATAAAAAAAATCTTGGCTCGTAATGAGCATTTGGCTCCTCTTGCTTTTAGAGGAAGTGAGTAATCAAAAGGGAAAAACATGCCTGTTAAAATGACGCCCATTTTAAAGGCTAAGCTGATGGACTGCGCTGCAGCCTCCACCACTGGGGTTTGCTTCTTTTGGCTGTTGCTATTACAACAACTTCCTCCCACCCCAGTGTCAGGCATTCAGTCTTGTTTCCTTCCATCAGTGATAATACTTGTGTCAGTCCTGTAAGACTTAAAACTCCTGGTATCCTACAGGACAGCAAGAAACTTCCCCTTACCTTCTCCTCAGAGTTTTGGCCAAGCCCTTGGCATTTTTGTGGAGAGTGCCGAGTTTTCCAGAGAGTTGCTGGGGAAGAGTTGTTACTATACTAAGCAGTAGCAGCTGATACAAATTTTAAATTGCCCTAATAAAAAAAAAGAGCAGAGTTATTTTCCAGGCCATGTTTCTACTGCATACACTGGCAGCGCTTGCAGCAGTGCTGCTCCAAGCACACATGAAACAATAAGGATCTTTCTGATGCCTTCCAGACAAGTCAGAGCTATTGGGAGCTCTAGTACATGTTTGTAAACTCTCAATCATTTTTACCTCCTTAACACTTTAAAATATTTCCTTCCTGCCCTGCTTAATAACAAGAGATACTTCTTATTTTGATTTTCTAAAAATGAGCAGGGATTTTTTTCTCCCTTTCAGGTTCTCCCCAGTCCTTTTGTAGAGACTTGGCTCCCCACTCACCAACTAATCATATCTCCCTTGTTTGTGACTGACTGTACTGTGGACTGTAACACCCAGGGCTTTGTCCTTGCTCTTTTCCTGCCATTCCCTAGGTCAGCCATGGAACAGACAGGAGGAAGGACTCTTTCTTCCCAAGACCCAGCCCCCAGGATCCCAGGGGGGGAATCACTGATGCACTCCTACAGAGATTCCATCTGCTCTGTGAGGAGCACGGGCGGGTCAAGAGGAAGGACAAGGGGAAAAGGGGTGTGCAGGCAGAGGGCAAGAGAGGTGTTTAGACCCACAGTTGTGGCCCCTGTCCCCTGCTTCCCAGGGGGTGCTCAACCTGTGGAGCCTGCTTCTGATTGCTGATGTTTTGCCAGGCTTGTAATTTCTTGTCCGTTCTCACAGCACAAAAAATGCAATTGCATGATCCCTCCCACATGGCATTCATCATCTCCTGCCAGGGCTGACTTGTTTCCTGTTACATGCTAACTTCAGCGCTTCAGTTTTACCTTTTGTGGATTTCTCTTTCCAGCCTCAGGAGCAGTTCAGGGCTGCACTACATTCTCTGGTCACTAGCCCAAGAGATCCCTGGGTTTTGGGGTCTTAGAGCTTGGTTGCTGCATTGGGTGTTGTTTTAAGGTATGAGAGGTACCAGTTTTGCAGCGTGTCTGGAAACAGGATCATTAACAAGCTGGCAGTGGCTCTGGGGCATGAATTTCAGAGATTTCTGCATCATCGAGATTTAGATCTGAAAAAACAAAGCTCTGAGGGATTTTTGCTTGCCTCAGAAGAAATCATGCTGAGAGCTGTATGTCAAGGTCATTCAATTATCCCAGCCCCCTCCACTCCTCATCACGCAACCTGCTTATAGCCGACAAAGAATTAAAGCAGGGCTATGGACTGAATTTTCCCAAGGAAATCCTTCTGGGAGATAACCTGTATGAATGTCTGAGCAGAGCCAGGCAGAGGTCCCAAGAACAGGTCTGAGCTTCACAAAAATCCCCAGAGGTAGGAGGAAGGACCATCTGCCCTAACAGTAGATTGTACAAGCAGCTTTGGTTTGATGTGATTGCAAGCAGCATGCTGGCTTTCTGCAGGCTGAAATGTTTCAAAAAAAAGAGAGAGATAAAAGCTGCAGATTAGTACACCACTTTGGGGCAAAAACAGGCTATCCTGACCTAGTAAATGCAGTGTGCGGTTGGCTTGTATGCACGGAGTTACTGATCTACTAGTTTGTAATAAAACAGGTTCCAGGAAAAGAGAAAAAAGATAAATTCCCCCCACTGATGTCAAATATGCCTTCAAAGTAGGAGATAGGCTGCTTTGTCAGCTGGGGTAATTTGGCTTATCAGATTTATTAACATGCTTGTCAGTAATACACGTTTTATCTGATGATCTGATGCTGTAATTTGTTTGCAGCACAAAGTCAGCTGGTTTAATAAGCTGCTGAGGCCTGGGCAGAGGGAAGGGGTGGATTTTTTAATCAATGTGTTGGGAAGAGAATAAGCAGAAACTATGTGTTGGTCAAGAGCCATGCACAGCATCTGGCCTGTGCAAACACTTCAATCTAGCAGCAGCAACTGGGAGGCTTTGGAGCAGTGCTGAAGACACTTGGGAATATTTGCGCTTTCACAGAAGTGCACTGCCTGTGCCTCCAGTGCCAGGCATTTGATGGGAGGCAGTGCTGTGGAGGGGATCCCTCTTAGACACTCACTTACATGAGTTGTGTTTGATGTCTTTGCATTACAGCAGTGCATGCATTATGTCTGCAGCTGTGCAGGTGGCCAGTCTCATACATTCTCACTGATCTCTGCTCTCCTCTTACTGATGGCTCTGCCACACTGAATTGCAGGCGCTCTTGGACCATCTATCCACAACATGTGTTGAAGTGCCAGAAAACCATGGGGCAAGGCTTTGCTAGTGGCCTCTTTGCCAACCTTGCCTTTCCCTCCTTGCCATCTCTCATTGCAGGAAATACAGCATAAAATGCAGAACATTATTTTTGTATTAATTGGTTTAGCTAAAGAATCATCTACAGCACAGACAACCTAGAGATGTAATACGTGGCTATCCTGTCATTGGAAAATCCACAGCACAGACCATTTGTCTTCTCTGGCAGCACTTAGTGCAGCCCAAAGGGGTTTGTACTGCTCTAGCTCTCAGGAATTGGGGTGTGCTGGAATTTTCCTCTTTCTCACCTACTTACCTTGCTTCTCATCTTCCCAGGGTCCCTCAACACACCACATACTTAACTCCCACTGCCACACTAGCAACAGATAAGGAAGGCAAAAATACCAGGGGAGTTAGCCACAAAGGAGTCTGAAGACATATCTTTCCTCCAAAGATGAATTTTAGGTGGTTGCTACCTTTGGATCTGAGTATGAAGCACAAGGGAATTAAACCAGGATTGGCTCATCTTCTCAGAAAAACACAGCTAGTTGAAGAAAAAAATATTTGTTGGATACAATATGTGCAACACACAAACAAGCAAACCCTCATGCTTGGCTACCTCACATACCACCAGCCAGTGTCCAAACCTTCAGGCTGGTGGCCAGCTCAGAACTGTTAGTTCAGCTGGTGTGGGGAGTGTGTTCTCCCTCGTATGAGAGAGCAGATGGACATCAGCCCTCATGTTCATAGCCTGCCTGCACAAGCCCATCTGAGTTCATGATGGGAACTGGCCACCAGATATTTGCAGCTTGCAGGTTTTCCAGGGATCAGAGAAGGGTGTATAGCCCCAATTTCTGTCAGTGGCTGCAGAGCCAGTTTGCCAAGCCCACATGGCTGCTGATGCTGCTTAAGCAGAGCCAGCTTCTGGGGCAGAAGCTCAAGTGATGGCAGGACAGCTGCTGCAGAGGAATCAGACATCATGGCCAAGGCATTCTTTAAGAGAAGATGAAATTCTGAAAATCTGGAGTATTGCAAACTAAGACTGGTTCCATGAAGAAGTGTAAGTAAAGGAGATTGAGTGCAAGGCCATGCACCTAAATTTTAGTTCCTGCCTGCATATCAACTAACAAAAAAGCAGAACAGGCAGACTTTTGAAAGTGAAAAGTCATCCAAAAATCCTCTGGCACCTTTGCAAATATAATAACTGAGTGTTGATGCTTGACTAGACTTAAGTTCCTGACTTTGGGCATTTGAAAATTTTTTCTTGCATCTTTTGAGTTAGCAGGACTTGAGCAACTGCAATTTTCCTGAGGATGATGGCTCCCACAGCCATCTTTCCCTAGAATCTTTCCCTAGGCCA